>JAODKN010000041.1:19985620-20003143 GCA_026774425.1 Petrocephalus zakoni | reverse complement strand
CCCCCCCCCCCCACTGACACCCCTTTTTCCAGCTCTGCATCTGTAGAGGGATGAAATTATTTCACGCTTAACTGCGAACACTAACACAGGACAAGATTACTAACGACTGTTTTCACTCATCTCCGCGCCTCGGAGACCCGCTCAAGGTCACGGAAACCTTTTAGAATTAATCAAACCCAACAACACGCCAAATTAGGCGACACGCTGTTACAGGGTAACGCCGAAACAAGAACAAATCACACAGGTTCCTTTCAGATTTCTGCAGTTGCGGGGGAGGGGGGGCTCTAAAAAGAAAAATAAAAATAAGAGCTTGAAGGTCTTAAATGATCCAATAGGAGGGCTTCTTAAGCCAGAAGAATTCCACGGCTTCTCGGAGGAGATGGGGCGTTCCACAGGGGTCGCTTTTTAAAGACTGCTTTTTGACTGTGGCACACCAGAGGGCAGTGAGGAGATGTTCTCCTGATGGGTGTCACGTCTCCGCCTCCCTGCCGGGCCGGGGGAGAGGGGGTGGGGGCACAGAAGGAACTGAATTATTGGATTTCTCCTTCCTGCAAGGAGACAGCCAGCCAGGAAGCTGGGGTGCCACAACAAAGTGGCCATCTTGCCTGTCTCGGGAGATACTGTCAGTCAGAAAGACGGCGAATCCTCTAATAGCTTCCTCCCTGCCACGTGCACACGCACACACACACACACTCACTCACGCACGCCGCCACGTCCATCACAGCCACCACTGGCTGGAGTTTATGCAGACCCCGGGACACCAGGGAGACCCTGACACGTGATCAGCACACGGGAGGAGCATAAGCGAGATGGCCTGCCCCCCTGGCGAGGGGTCCCTCTACGGGCACGGTTAGCTGTGTACGGATGGGCTCACTGTGGGGAGAGGACCACCCCTCCAATGGCTTGCTGGCTACTACAGGTTGAGGTCTGCCTAACCCCACATCACCCAGATCAACAGGCCACTGATGAGAAGCCGTAAGTTCAGCCCGAAAGAGGCACTGGAGCCTGGCCACTACACACGGCGGCAGCAGACTTCGGCCAGTACACAGAGCCTCAGGTGTTGGTGTCAGTCCCGCAAGCCTTGCCGAAGAAGCAGAGAACACAGAGCACCCCCATCACCCGGACCCAGACCTCGGGCAAGCAGGAGTGGGGAAGCTGGCTTTGAAAGACGAGACGGCCAGCACCAGACCTCCATACCCAGCACCTGCCGGTTCTCACTGCACCTTTGCCTCAGGTTCTTTAGCTCTTTAGTAGAAAGAGTCCCGAGCTTCACACAGAACCCTCACCATTACACCATGGAGCATGAGGATCCACGGGGGATCAGAACCAATGGGGAGACAGGAACGGCCACTCTGGTGGCTTCGGTTCTCGGTTCCACCTGCAGTTCCACCACATTCTTCAGGAGCTGTTGCCGGGGAGAACACGACTACAGCCCGGAATCGGCACAGATGTTGGCTTCAGTTCTGCCCATTCACACCTGGCAAGTCATCGAGCTCTGAAGTGGTGACCGGCCGTGTCAGCCAGACTCCCCAGGTTCCGTGCGGCTCCCCCCAAAACGACACATCCAGTTGGTTCTGCTCACCATCCTGATGACACTTAAAAATCGCACAAAGAGGAATATGAAGGAAAAACACTGATCCAAGCAGAAATGAAGGCGGTGCTCAGAGGGAGCAGGCTGGGCCGGAAAGCAAAACTGCCAGCTACCCAGGCCAAATGTGCCACTGAACCTGCGGAGAGGAGCGGAGGGTTTCCACGGGAGAAATCGGAACCGGCCGCGTTTCCACAGGAGAATAGGAACCGGCCGTGTCAGGGTGCTACGCCCATCACTGTCAGAGCACTCCGCATTAAAAATGAATGTTCTAATTAAGCAAGCAATTCATTGAGCAGCAAAACAGTGCCCCGCTTTCGGACTCTCGCACGCTCATCCGAGATTTTTTGCATGAAAGAATTTAAATTTTAAATTTAAATTTTAAAATTTCACCAACAGAAAATTTTAAAACTGAAAAACCAAAAAAGGGCTACATTTGTAATGCCCTACCTCAGACTGCTGACCGCACCATGCAAGATCTACAAACTGTTCCAGATCATGAAAGACCGAACGGATCACAGGAATCAGATGCAGTCATGTGTGGCTAGGATGATGTCAGAGATGACTGGGTGAAGACTGGAATTAAAACTCTGGGTAGCCCCAGCTTACTGGGCATGGATGGTCACGTGACACCCTGGTGACGGCCATAGAATACATGCTGCATGCAAGGGGAAAGGACATACCGCGTAATGACAGAACGGAAATCACAGCAAGACGAGCTGCTGCGACTGCAGCGTGCCCCGGCCAGACAGCTGGCTAATTGGCGCTCAGATGGAAAGCTTCTTATATTTCTCAAACTTATTAGCCAATGCAATTTAATAATAAAAAGAACATCAAATGTTTATGCATATGAAATATAACGATCCATAAAAATCAGTCTAGCATGTTTGCTGCAGCAGTTAGCATCTAATTATTTCACGCGTTTCAGGAAAATGAGGCTGTCGGACATACAGAATCGGAATGCAACCTGCCGCTTGGGGGCCGGGGGATTGTGGGGCACTGGGGGGGTGCATCGGTCGGGTTTAATAAGCGGTGTCAGTTCACAGGGCACAGACGCGCCCATACGGGCGAGCAGGACGTCTCTCAGTCACCAGTAACACGCGCCAGTGTTTGTGCAGCGTCCAGACCAGCCAAGTAACCAGCACACCGGCGGAGTTTTTGGCACAGGGTGCCGCTCGGCCGTGTTTAAAAAAAAAGGGAGAGAAAAAAAGCAAGGAAATGTTTCCCCAACTGAAGAGAAGCTGTGCCGTCACTGGGCAAGTCCAGCGGGCGCGGAATGCTCGGGGATTATGCGCAGGCAGAAAGCATCCTAATTAAAATATGAATACGTGAGTAATCCGAGCTGGTGCTGGCGCCCCCCTCAGGGCGCCCACTCCGGCCCGGTCCGCGACAGGCCCGCATCCAGCCTGCCAGCCATCATGCGACCCAGCAGGCACAGAATTAGATGGCGCCGACCCAGGAATGCGACGCTAGCTTCTCAGTGTTGGATCCCGTTAATCAGAACCCCGGCGGCCTGACGGGCCGCGGACGTCGACCCGCCGTGAGACACGTGCTCTTCCTGCCCCCCCTCCAACGAGCCACGCAGAGTTTCATTTGCAAAATTTACTTCACCCCACCACCACCATCACGGATGCCGGGCTGGGATGGTACCGCTCTGCATCTGTCAGCCAGGCCTCAAGGGGAAGCTGGCGCCCCCCGTCAGTGGGCATGAGCATGGCAGCTGCCATCTCACAGTGTAAACATAGCGGCTATACATTTGCGGGGCGGGGTTAGGTTGAGGCCGTCACTGTCTCTCGTGGGGGGGGGGGGGGCGTGGTGCTGGATGAAATTCGGAGGTGCTTGCCTATTGCCTGGTGGTTCACAGGCTGGAGATACAGCTCTGCAGTTAAACCGATTTAACCACCAAACAAACACTTATGCATGGATTCCAGCACATCACTCGGTTCGAGGATAAACCCGCCTGCACAAATATCTGCACTGATGCCAAGCAGTAAAAGGCGCATGATAAATAATCCGTCTACAAAGAGTCGGCTGCCTACCACTCCAAAGAGAGGTTAAGAATTTTGGGATTCCTCGCTGCCGGGTTGCCTTCACTCCCTGTTCCCAGGGCAGTTTCCTGAAGCTTGTGGATGCTGCAACATGACTGCGAGCTGGATTGTGGTCTTCAGGACTGCCAGAGAGCCGACGCTCCCTACAGGCTGTGACTGCACCGGCAGGGTTGCCGTAGCTGCCTTGCTGGAATGGTGGAATGGGATGCACTTATAAATGCTGGCCTCCTGCAAACAGGCTCACTCTTCTCTTCCTCTAAGTGCAGCCACCATCTCTGCATGTTCTGGCTCATTTGAAAAGGAAAAGCTGTCACACTGCAGTAACTGCACCAATGCAAAAGTTGAGCGGAGCAAAATACTAGTATTGTAGTTACATGCGGCAAGATTAAATCCGCTCATCACGGGAAGCGAACTTCTCCACCTACCGCCAGAAGAAGGAGTCTGACAGACTTCCGTTAATTACAATGCAATTAAGCGGTGCAATTACAGTCCTCGGGAAACCTTTTTACGGCGAAAATTAGGATAGTTTTAACAGTAATTTGGGGGTGCCAGATGTCATTAGCAAAGTCGTGTGTGAGTGACACCCCCTGGTCCACTGGTCATGCCACTCAGTGAGGGGCGGGGGGCGGGGGGGGGTGTAGGCTTTAAGAGGACATAGCGCTGCACTTAGAAAGTTCAAACTCCAAAGAATGATGTCATAGTTGTTTAGTGAGCTTAGTGATGTGATTTCCTCTCGTTTGCCCGTTAGCAGAAAGTACTTTTCTGTAAAAGAATGGTTTTTAACCTGCCAAAAAAAAAATCTATGCTGTCAATTAGCTTCAGTGGCATTTTCATATTCGCATTTCCTCTTGTTAAATGTACAGCTATCTAGGTACAAACCCAGAGATAACCATTCAGACTGGAAGCCTGACAGAGGCCCAACAAGAATAGACGAAAGGCTGCATTCCAGTTAAACGTGCAAAAAGCTGCCACACATAGTCTTCAGCTAGGGTTTATATTTCGTTGTATGCAGTCTAGCAAATTCAGCGACTAACACAGAGCTGGGACCAGACTCAATGCGTCTGCTTGTAATTAAAACAGGTCCCTGCCAAAATGTAGTCCGTGTTCCTTGTTTATACACCATCCTGCTCCGTTTAAAACTCCGAGCACCATCCAATCAGGAGGGAGGGGAGAACAGACACAAAACCCCCAAAAAGCCCAAATCAAAGCAGACCTCACTAAAATGGCATCTCCCAGCACTACCCATCCATGACGATCACCCCAGAGGCCACAACATTCTCACAGAGGAAAATGAAAACACCCATCTCACCACTGTCCTGAAAGCAACCACACAATCTGTTCCTGATCCCATTCAGATGGAAAACAGGCCCAGTCCTGTAGACATCCAATGTTAATGTAGCAAGGACATTAGAAGGCAGGTACCGCGCAGACAGAAGTCACCCAGACTCACCCCTCTAAAGGTCGTGAGCCACACCAATCTCCAAGACAGTATCCATCCTCCAACATTCACAGGACAGAAATCCTAATTATGCTTACACTGTAGTAGCTCAGTAGCATGAAGGCTCAAACCCAGCTGGGCTTCTCTATAAGCTCTTAAGAATCATCGCTTGCAGGAAGCCCACCTCAGCATCACGCCCATCACACCTGCCGGAACTATTCAACCAAGCACAGGAGCCTTTCAGGTTTAAAGTAGTTTGTAAAACCTGATGTAGCCTAAAGTGTCCTTTCTGGCATGGATTTGGTGGTAACTCTAGCTGTGCAAATTGATGCTAGGTTCTGACACAGGAAACCTCCCGCTGGGTGTGCCCAGCTCTGCACATGCTCAAAACACACAGGCTGGCCCAGAGAGAGACACACCACATAAAAAATTTGTATAGATTCTAAGCTCACAGCAAATGTTGCATTACTGCAGGGGACTAGCAAGAAGCTTGAAAAATGCACTTGAAAAATGAAAGATATTTAAATATAATGAAGAACGGCGAGGTCTTCCCACTTGTAGGTGCAAGCAGACTAAAATATGAATACTAAAACTGTCTATTTTACATAACAATCATTACCACATAAAAACGACAGGCACTGGCTGAGGGAGATTAGTGCCGCTCTCTCGTCACTCATGCTGACACCACAAACCACAGCTAAGCCACTTCACTCACAACAGCCCATCTTCATCTGAGAGGAAGACTGACAGGTTTTTATGTATTTTACACACACGCCTGGACACGGCTTCAGAGCAGACAAGATGTTTAGATGAAAGCATCGGCAGAGTGCGGGAGGGATGAAAAGCAGAAGAGGGACTGAGGATGAAGGGAGGAAAGATGCGGCATGAGATTTATTTCTTGTTGACTTTTTAAATCACGTTAAAATCACCATGACTCACACGGCGAAGCCGAGATCCCGGCCGGGTGCTTTTATTGCTGGCGATGACCAGCCTCGCTAATTCTCCTTATTCCAAGAGCTCATTACCATGACCGTCAGCCAGCCATTACCACGTGAAGAAGCCATTACAGGGGCCTGGTCATGTGGCCAAGCAGAAGAATGTCTACATGGGGAGAAGCGTGCGGCTTCTGGAGTGTTCCGGCGAGGACGGCGGCGGGGGGTCTGCTCCGGAGCTGAAAAGCCTTCAGTCTGCCCCCCCCATTCCCGCCCGCGTGTTTAACCACACAGCCATTACCAGGGACGTCACACGCTTCTGCGGCAGTGACATCTTTGGAGCAATGTGACACCCGAGAGACAGGCTGCCGGCCCCCTCCCACCTCATTATGGGCTTATTTACTTGTTTCACAGGCCCTGCCACACAAAGCTACGGATTGCTCTATAACCACATGCATCTACTCAAGCAATTCAGGCCAAGTGCTTCTGTCGAAGGTACAAGAGGACTGTGCAAATGGAGTAATCTAGTTATCCCCCTACTTAGTGTTGCCATGCGCCTTGCCGTCTAGAGATTCGAGAAGTGGTTAGGAGTGGCCAAGGCCACGATCATCTCCCCCGAAATGTCTGGGGTACAGCTGACACAGCTTAGCTATTGCGCTAAACAGGCATCTCACTCCCAGACAGCAACCCTCTGTAGACCTGGCAGGCACAACACAGGCAGTAATTCCTTCATTTGGAGTTGATCATGTCTGAGAAATGCTTCTGCAAATCATCATTCCACCCGTGTGTTAAAATCACTGGCGGCAATCAACTTAATCAAAATGTTCTCAGGCGAATGTTTCTGTACCCTTGCGTCTTTGTTCTGCTATCTGTTAGGCATTCCCCACACACCCCCTCTAAACAAGGGCTGAAAAACGCTTCAAGACGCTGGTCTTGCAGCACCAGCGGCTTCAGGATTATTTCCCCTGCACTGGCATTATCTGTGTTTGGTCAGTGGTCCCCAGACCACTGTGCTTTCCTATACCTCAGGGACGCCATCCATCAGGAGAGAGCACCAATTAGGTCTTCAGTGGGGCTGCTTCCACTTCAACTCTACTGGCAGTGAGAAAATGCTTCAGTTGCAAAAATGTGCAATAATATTCGAATAATAAGGAAAAAGCCTGACTGGGATCATCTGCTGAAATTTTGGAGCCCCTGATCGGGGTCAACGGTAACTCCCCGTCACTGTGTAAACCGTCATCCAGCACCCATGGTGCTGATTTTAACATGTCGACATGGCACTTGGTTTTGGTGAACAGCCGGGTATGCTGGGGCTCTCATCAGGATGAGGAGGCACACACACACACACACACACACACACACACACACACTCTCTCGAGGACAAGCACCAAGCCATAAGTAAATTAAAAAAATCGAGCAGGCTCAGACTGACACCATGCCTGTGTCGCTCAGTCTGTTCCAAACCTGCAAATAGCCCACAATTCCTCCCGAACTGAATACCCCACTCAAAAACTATTATACAAAAAAAGAGCGCCACCTCTTTCAAAAACTGACTTAAAGGTAAGGCTGTACTCCAGGTACCAATGCTTCAAAGATCATCTTTGGGGATGTCCTGCATGACATCATGGCCATTGGAATTCCCCAAAACAGAGGAAGCATTCAAAGGCCATGTAGACAGAATGACCTTAAGGACCAGAATTTGCAGAGATAATTTATGCAGTGACACACCTGCCATCAGTGTTGCAGGACAGTGTTGCACCTGCCCATCATTACACTTATTTAGCAGACAAGCATGGATGAAAAGGTAGGGTCAGTCAGGCCCTGGAGCACCTGGGGTTAGGGGCCATGCTCAAGGGCCCAATGGTGACATCATTGGGGTTTGAACCGGCGACCGTCCATTCATGGGAACGGAGTCATAGTCGACCCTTGGGTCACACACCGACCCTTGTGCTAGGAACATTGAGCTGTCTGGGACTCTCCTTCCTGGAGGTCACTCTCCCTGGTAGTCACCATGACTCCCAGCACGGATGCTCTGATATACACTACTAGCTTATTATGGACCAGGGCTGGTGAGAGAATTTCATTGCCTGGGCATGGAAACCGGGCGACTTTACCCGATTAACTTGAGACTTCCGGGCAGGAGCTCCTACCAGCCACGTGCCGAGATGTATCTGGAGATGCGGGGATCCCGGTTAGAGAAATCGCATGTACTCAACGGCCTAGATCAGACAATAAAGAAGCAAAGCTGAAGGCGGGAGTCAGGGAGAGCGCCCTTCCTGTCTGTCACGCTGATCTCCCGGATAAAAAGCCCTCCACTTACTCCTGAATGACAGGCAGTGAGCGGCATGCATCATATGCTGACGTGACTGGCACGGCTGAATCACAGTGATTAACTTTTCGCTATTCCGTGCAACTGTCGTTTGTGTCAACTTCAGACAAGTAAAAAATACATCTTCCCCCGGCAGTAGTATTGCTGTGAAATCCTTAAGAACTGAAATCTATCCATCATTCTTTTTTTGAATAAATCATCCCTGCACCTGGAAACAGAATGCAGAAAAAGGCCAGCTGATGGATTTGTTTTCTGTGAAAAGGTCAACGTGTCACGAGAAACATTCACGTTGAATAGCTATTTTGCAAGGAAAGATAAATTTGCTTTTTTAAGGCTTGTGTCAGGTGCAATAACACTGCCCGACACGTCAGCCACCTAGAGCCAGTTGCTAGATGCTTTAATACTGGAAGTACACAGATTATACGATGCAAAGCACAGATGTTTTTTTTTACATTTTACAGTTTGTGTCTTACTATAGTTGGAACCAAAAACAACTATTAATACAGCATTATGACAGACTTCTGTGTCCTAGCCACGCCCGAATTATTTGTGGGCCATCGGGTTGGTTCAGGTCCTGCTGGCCCGGGCCATTTCCGGGCTCTGACTATATGCTGCTCAGTAACCTGCGTCTCCGCCAGACCATTTAAGGGGAACAAGGGGTCTGTCTCAAAGCTTCTAATTGGTTGAAATTGGTCTCTTCCTTTTCCGCTCCGGAGAGAGCCTCACATGGAGGCCCAGCGAGAAAACCGACTCCCTATGAACAGGACCGCCGGCCCCAGGGAGAACGATCACAGTCGGGCCCGCAGGAGGACTTATGGGAGAAGCTCCCACACAGGGTTTAATGCTCACCCCTGACCTCTTGCCTACATCCTGTTTCCACATGCCTGCCATGAACTCCCCTCTCTCTTCTTTTAACAGCTACTTAACAGCAGGATGTCAAACCCCAGACTAACGAAGACTGAATATAAATCTTTTGAGGTGGCAAGTGGTTCCGGCGCGAGAAACAGTCCCTGGTATCAATTACGGGCAGCTCCGTGTTGACGTTTCATTAAAATGGCATTTAAAAACGGGGTCCGAGCCACAGAAAGAACTGCGATTTGCACGGGTGACCCCCACGGTGTGACAGCTCTCTGTTTATTCTGTCTACCAACTCCAATAATATTTGATTAAGAGATGGCAAATGTTTACAATTACCATTGCTAAGGTAGCAGTGTGAACAGCTCAACCAAAATGCATGAGCGCCAAATGTATTTCTGAGCGAGTGCAGGGAAAAAAATTCATTTAATGCCAAACCACGAATTGTGATGGAGGACGACAGCGTTTGAACACGCAACACAAAACATAAATAGAAAGTAACCTTGCACCATGAATCTGAAACGGGTGGAAGCTCTGTTTGAAGGCATTCTGCCTGAGGTTTTAATCAAGCCTCTCAACCAATCCCAGAAGACATCGAGCCTAACCCCAAAGCCCAGCCCACCAGTTGTGAAGGAGGTCTATCCAAAACCAGTAATCCCAGAGCAACGCTATCCCAAACCATCAATCCCAGAGGATGTCAAGCTTACCCCCAAAGCCCAACCCACCAGTTGTGAAGGAGGGGTATCCAAAACCGCTAACCCCAGAGCAACGCTATCCCAAACCATCAATCCCAGAGGACATCCAGATCCAAACCATCAATCCCAGAGGACATCCAGATCCAAACCACCAGTGCCAGAAGAGCTCCACCCCCAGCTAAGTGATCCCAAAAGAAGCTCACCAGTCCTATACGTACAGGTATAGGATCTTCTCATAAATAAGTGGGGTCTCCTACATGCATACTACACAAACTTCTGCTGTTACCCTAAAGGCCATAAATGCAGCCATTCAGCCCTTTACATGCACAGCACAAGACAGTCCTCCCTCCCTCATCCCTAATCTGAAATTTTAAAAAATACATGAGCTCCCGCAGCCACAATGCGCCCTTTCATGGATGTCTGCTCCCGACAGTGCATAAACCCAGTGGGGCTGGAGCGCACCCCCCCCGTCTCTGAGCAGCTGCTTCTAATGCCACAGCTGGAGCCGGATCATTCCTTCAAGGTCCTGTAATGTTTACAACACGGGAAAGAGCCGTTTGTGATGACGTGTGTTAGTATTAGATCTCATCTGTCCAATTAACAAAGGTCCCCTGACTCTGGACTTTCTTCACACTGGGCAGCAGAACAGGATGATATGGATCAGAACAAGGACCAAGATGAAGAAGGGCATCCACATTACATTGCATATGGTGTGGTTGGTAGGCTGACGTCCACACAGGCAAGCCTGCGCTCACGTGGTGGGGAACTACGGATGTGAGATGGCGCGAGCACTTCTACCATAAAGAATTAAAGGCCATAATAAAAAGATATGGCACTTTATAGAAATACAAGCCTAAGTTAAAGCAAAGGCCAAAAACACATGAAGGACACGCAGATAATCCCAAAACTAACATGCAGCTTGACAGGAGCAAACACAGCCTGCTTGGACATAATGACACACGATGACGCACCATACAGCACAGGAAATTCCCCCATTACGCTATGAAATCTCAGCACACTAAAGCTTACGCCGTATCAGACAGTGCTAATGTCCCCTCTGATGTCCCCATTTCTGAACCAGATGGCTACACTTCCCCAGTTAGTATAAGGTATGCCCAAGTGCCCAAGGAGACCACAGTGGGTCATCCAACTCTGGAAGCCTTTAATCCTTTGACTGTGCTGGATGTCCCATAATCATTATGGAAGTCGGGAGTCTGGAAAAACTGATGGAACATTGCTTGAGAAAGGAACCTTTGGTGATGCGGATCAGCTTTGAAAGGTAAAGCTCTCAACGTGTGGATATTGGACAAAGCTAAAGGAAGCGGCTGTAGGACCGATACAGCATAAAGCCCCCTTGACTTGAATTACTGTGACTCAGTAAAACAAACCCACCTGGTATGTAGCCACATACTGCACTGGTGACAGATCACAGCACATCGTCACCCTACATGTTACACCTTCAAAAATGACCCTAAAGTTTTCAGCACCATAAAGCTAAACCTGCCATGCTGCTTCACCCTGACAGAGAATCGCTAAAGGAAAAGCTTGCTTTACTCAGTGCTACTAGAGGAAACTTTGGGGCGAAATCTGGTATCATTCAACAGCACCACAAAGAGCAGCAAGTAGCCAGAACATAGACAAGGAGCTGAACCCCCAAGCCTTGAAGGTCATTCCAAAGAAAACACTTAGCCAACTTATGCTAATGCTACAAATTAAGCTATTAAACTCGAAGCAGAGTGTGACTAATACCGGGGAGTCAAACATCAAAAAGTACACTCATTAAAGGATTTGTCGGGTTTGTAGTTCCTGACTCCACTGTTCCGTGATTCTTCGACTTGCGAGATAACAAGAGCTTCCTTCCCGGGTTGATATCGATCGTCTCGAATTGTTCTGGAGCTTCAGCTTAAGAAATGCTTTGATAGAAGGCGGTGGCACATTACGGCTTTCTGGAGTTTGTCCAAAGAGCATTAAGCCCCCAGCAACCAGCCAGAAGCTCGCAAGGACCGCACCCCTTCCTAGGGCTCCCTGACGGAGCAGACGGTGCCTGATCCGGTTAAGATCCGAACCCGGAAAACACAAACACCACAAGCAAACAATGCAGGCGACGGATGTGTGTGTCATGGAGAGCATCATGTGACTTCACAGAAGACCAAAAAAGACAAGAGTTACACATCTGACGCAAGCATCCAAATGAAGCCGGGAGGTTAGACGCATCTCCTCTGTAGTCATTACACAGCCCCATCCTGCAGGTCACTGCATTAGGTTGGCCGCTGTCTGAGGAGCCATTTACTGCTAAAGACCCAATGGCTTGAGGTGATTACAAAGCTAATTAGCCAAGTCCACCCCTACCACAGGCAATCAACTGCCTGGATTATTCAATTACTTGGAATTAAACAAGGCATCCCCTGCATTTGCAAAGAGCAACTTAAAATGAATAATTCATATATATGCTTATCTAACCCCAGTGTGTAAATTGACAGCACTGTCCAGAAGTCCTTCCATCCTTAGCCGAGTTTAACCAGAATTAAAAATGGATTTGAAACTCCTTCCTGCTCAATGGTCAGCACCGACCCATAGATCTCATCCACCCACCTGTTCCCCGGTCACATTTAGCCCACGGATCTGTGCTCACGCGCTGCACGAATTCTACCACCTCAGTCACATCCTCTCTCAACAGTAACAAGCACCCTGTTGACCTGTTTAGCGTCGAGGTCTGGTGACTCATCGCTGCCATTGAAAGAGAGTCGCTCAGCAGAAGCTGCGGGCGGCACGGCTGTTGGGGAAGCGGCATGGAAGAGCGGGGAACCGTGGCTGCCTTCCATTGTGCCCAGCATGCTTCCTGTCGCCGGAAAGACGAGACAAGACCGGGCCTTCCTAGGGGACCGGTGCAACTGATGGGCTTTGGAGCTCCTAGCAGCTGGCACTGTGGAGGCAGAGCCACACACAGGATCACACCCTCCCCCTACTTCCTGTGACTCACCCTAACGCACCCATCACTTCACCGGCAGTAGGCTTTTTGCCAAACTAAGCCAAGGAGAGCTACCTCGGCCACCCACCCAGGCATCCTGTGGATGAAGTCCAGTCCAGCTTGTTCTGTCGGTGAATATCCCTGCCCGTCCAACTCCAGTCCATCCCCCGGCCTGCTCGATTATACTCCCACTACTGCCACCATGCCCAAACAAACACTGACATGCCTCCAGAAGTTCTCATGACAAACGGCAGCCCTTATCAATTCATCTCTAATTTATCTGTGGAAACGCGAGCCCTCCATTAAGCCAGTCACCTCCTCGAAGGGCAACGAAGCCATCCTTGCAACCGCAGCAATCACGGCCAGAGGTTAAATATAGATGGTGCGTTGTTAAATATAAGAGACGCAGCAATGAGGTGGGCACACATCTAGGCTCCGGCATTTTAATGGCTCGAATTAAGCGGATAAGAAGACTTCCAAGCAGGAAATCGTCATGACTTGAGGAAAAATAAATAGAAAAATACCTACATAGAGCTTTGGAAAATGCCCCCCGTCCCCCCTCCCCCCCACAAGGCCATGGCTCCAGATAATGGCCTGACAACAGCGGCAAGCTCAAGTCACAGAACGCATCTGGTGGAGGCCGGGGGCACTGCCCCAGAGAGGACATGTGCCTTTAGGGAATGGCCCAGAGGAGGGACGAGTCCACACTCGGGTCGTAACCCAAAGCCTCGCTCCAGTACCGTGCTGTAACAGGAACCCGCGAAGGCCCGGACTTCCCACCAGCAGACCTCTGGAAAGGTGACACTTCAGACAGGGCCTCACCATCAAATATAAATAAGCATGAGAGTCTTGGCCAAATCCTTAACTTTATGTATTATATAGCAGCTTTAAATGGACACTTTGTTCCTAAGCACCCACAGGCCCAGCCAGGAGGTGTCCAATTCCTCCCATTAAACCTGGAGTTTCCAAACCGCACCACGGTGCCACTGTGATGGGCCTGACCGCGTCGGCCGATTCGGGCCCCTACTCTTCGGTTACTTTTTTTTTTTTTTTTTGAAATGATAGAATGTTATGAAACGTTTGTGAGTAACAGGGCTCTTCTACACCACGAAATTCAGACATTTCCGTTAATGCCATTTAATTCAGTAAGAGACAAAAAAACTATCAGGGAAAAAAAAAATGAGAAAGATTCCTATTAGTAGGGATGCATTGTACATGGGGGCAACGAGGGCTTGCCGCTGGATATTTTGTGCCCCATGATCACATTTGACCTCTAACTTAGACCAATGGTATTATCATATTATGTTGCGATTTTTTTTTCTTCAAAAACTCACATGACCAAAGCTACTTGGCTAATGTTTCCAGCCTTAAAATCCTGGCTAAGTAAGCCAAACATTGCTACTGGCCTGTCAGCAAACACTGCCCATGTGTATAAGATACCGGATGTATCGGAATGTGAATAAAGTGGATACTTTATCCTATGTAGCACAGACACATTAGCCGGAATCCAGACGGCGTCTGAGACGTGTGAGGAGAGAGGATACCTGAGGCCTGACCCCTCAATCTTGGAACACGAAGCAGACGGACAGAGACGGGTGGCCGGCTGGCCGGCCGAAATGCCGTCAGTCCCAGGCTCAGATTGGACTGCCGGGCGAGAGTGAAGCCGTGAGGAATCTGGTGGACGCCCTTTCGGGCCAGCCACCGCTGCTCCGTATCCTAGTCGGGAACACAATCCCCCGAATGGTGGTCATTTGCACATGAATGCCCCCTAAACACTGGAAATGATCTCATTGTGGGTCACAAGGCCCCGTTGTCCCCCGGAGCGGCCAGCCTTCCAAAGCAGCCATTGTTTCCAGAGTGTCGCCGGGACACTTTCAATTACAGCACTACTGCCAACTTGAGGGGCATTAAATCGCCCGAAACGAAACAAAGATCGACTCCCAGATATCAGTAGGTGAACAACCACCGGAGAAAAATGAGAACAGCTAACCCGTAAATAACTCCCGGAAAACAAAGGAAAAATTATAGGAAATTATAGGAAAATTTCAGCTGCCAAATGGCAGGGCACTTAAAAAATAGTGTTTAAAATTATTTATCAACCTCACATTACCCGACGAGGATGGAAAGCGAGCCCCACACATCCCTGCATGTCACGTTAACGTCGGCGCTATTCGAAATGCAGACACGCCACCCAGCAGCTCTAAAAGCAGGGCGCCTGGGTCCCGGCCAGCTGCCTGTCCCCCGCACGCTTTCATCCTCCTGCTGGCTTTTTGATGACTGAGCAGAATTTCCCAGGAGGCACTGCTCACAAAGGGCGGAGGAGGGCATGCGTGCCGGGAGAGCGGGCCGGACCCGAGCCTGAGAGCAGCCCTAACGATGTTTACTCACGCACAAATCAGGCCAAGGCTTGTTAGCTGGAGGATCGGAAAGGGGGCGGGGGGGGGGTGCTGAGTCAGAGCCACGGAAACAGAAACGGCACGACTAACCAATTACCCTCCAGAAAGGCGGCGCGGACGCGAGCCGATAAGCTCGCCGCGGCTTCTCGGTATACACTGCGGTGACCCCCGGCTTTCTGCCGTCCCCTCAGTCTGCCAGAAAAGCACCAAGCGGGTGGGTGGGGGGGAAGCTGGCACCATAAAGCCGGCGGCTAAGCCAGTCTGCCATCTTCTGAAAGCCATCCAAGCCTTCAAAACAAGAATCACATGAAATTTCCGCGCCGCGGCCAAAAGTGGCGTGTGTGAGGAGGAGACGACATCTGAGCTACAGACAGAAGCCCCAAGAGATCCCAAGACTCCACTTAAAGAGAAATTATTCCAGCTCTGTCTGAAACAGCCCCCTTTATCAGCACGCCACACCGTCTCTGACGTCCCAGCTGAGATTTCCCAGACATCTGCCACGGTAAAAACACACGTTCCCGACGTCGCCTCGGAATATCAAACGGGAACAAACCGACAATCTCCCCGGAGGAGCTTGTGAGCGCACTCCACGACACCGCCATCAAAACGAGAAACGTGTTCCGGGCCCCGGCATTTAAGAGCGCTCCTGGGCCTGACAGATGGCGTCCGCCATAACGCCCCTCCATCGACAGCCCGAAGCGAGATGCCTGCGCTTCCTCTGCCAGGATGATAGGGGGCGCCACATTCAGAAGCATCTCGCGAGAGCACGGGGGAGATCGGAGTGGCTTTCTCTCCCGACATGGAGGTGCTATGGGGGCCCGCCGGCTAGGCTCCGGACGGCCAGAGACAGCCATTGTGCTGTGTAATTTCTCTCCCTGACGAAATTCTTCCTGAAAGCACAGTAAATTGAAACTGAATGACCCCCCCCAGAGAACTTGTGTTCAAATTCCTCTTTAATTCCTCCTTTGACAATTTAGACAGATGGACTTCACTGAAATTTCTTCTGTAAATGACAGAGCACAGAGTATAGTACAGATGTAAATGACAATATGTCTATAGCCACCTAAAGGTTTCAGTGATAGCGTGCGACCGTTACTACGGTAACACTGCGGTAAACACGGCACATAAACATGGAAGAGATCTCAGCCGCATTAGGTCACACTGTCATCGACACTGCGTATACAAAGAGACCACATCACATGAAACCCGTGTTCCACGTAATCCGGCACAATTTCCAGTGCATTCTGCACTATATTACAAATGTGCGGGGTCACGGCTGATAGTCAGCGATAATCAGAGTGGAGCGACGGCCTGTGATTCACGGCAGGGAGGTAAGCATCTGAAGTGTGTGCCAGTGGAAAGCCTGACCGTAGCCCGCAGAGGTCTTCCGGCATAGGTTAAACCGCGTAGGGCGCACCGGAAAGCGGCCAGCGGAGACCCCGGGTTCCCATGACGGGCGGAGAGCAGACAGAAGATGTGTTTGCGCGGAGACAAAGCAGAAACACAAAGGGAAATCAGACCATGACGAAAAGGACGTGCACTTTATTTATTTATTTATTTTTAGAAAGCGTTTTAGCTTCCAAAAAAAAAAAAAAAAGATTCTGATAAGACCCTGCAATCACATACAAAAGTTATTAGAGGATTTCAGAATCACGCTATTCCGCCAGTTGTCTGAGACACGGCACGGCCCGCAGACACAAACCTCAAAGTAAAACGGCAATGCTGCAGCGCTGCTGCGTGAAACAGAGCGGGGGGGCGGGGTCTCTTTACACCCCCCCCCGAGGTGGTTTTTCCTGGCACAGCAGCTGCAGGAAGCACCAGAGGATGTTTAAATGACCCCCTCCCGCTCCCGCTCCGGCTCCGGCTGCCTCTCGCGCTTCAGCTTTATGTAAACACCTCCAAGGTTATCTGGTGAACTTGCAGACTGCTCCACGTGTGCAGAGGCGCTAGATGAATGAAGGACCTTTTAAAAGCCTGACAGTGAAACGCTCCTATTTTAAAAGGACCCAAAGGAGACATCTACAGCAAAAAGGAGAGTATTTACTGAAAGCCGGTAAGGAAACGACTGGCAGCCATAATGTAAGAGAAGCTGCAGTGTAATTAGGCAGTAGCATCTCTGCCATGCCCCGCCTCCCCCTGCTCTGCCCCGCCCTGCCCATCCCTGCCCTGCTCTGCCCTGCCTCGCCTCCCCGTGCCCTGCCCCGCCTCCCCCTGCTCTGCCCCGCCCTGCCCATCCCTGCCCTGCTCTGCCCTGCCTCGCCTCCCCGTGCCCTG
>JAODKN010000041.1:19929041-19939891 GCA_026774425.1 Petrocephalus zakoni | reverse complement strand
TTTGCTTGCGCCCCCCCCGCCACCTCACCCACCCACCTCCCCCCCCCCACAATAAGTCTCCTGTAATAGAGGAGAGGGGCGTGATCGACGACCTCTGTCTGCTCGGCTCGCGTTTGGAGGGAAACGCATCTGCCAACATAAAGTATGACTGCAATCCTGGGGCGGGGGGGTGGGGGGCTGGGAGGGTAATGAGCAGCCGTTAGCAGCCGGCCATCGCTCACGCCGGGCCGGCAGATTGCCCTCCGCTCCGCCCCACCCACCTGCCCGCCTGCCGACACGGTAAAAGAGCAGCTCCCGCCCCCCCGGCACACTAACTGCTTAGGGGAGGAGGAGGAACAGCCCGGTCCGCCCAGCACGGGGCGACCTCACAGCATTCTGAAAACGGCAGGCCGCTCTGGCCCTGCCACAGCTCCTCGCTGCCCTCTTGTCTGAGCTTCCTGGCGGGGGAGGGGCGGCTATGCCTTCCAACCTCTCGAGTCAACAAACACAGCCGAGTGCACTTCTGCGGGGATCATTGGCCACAGCACCCCAGGCAGCCACTTCCATGCTGCCCAAATGTGCCGGCGTGTTGAAGAGGAATTAGCAGCGCGTGGCGGCGACATGCACGTCCACATGCATATCCGCATGTTTGTCCGCATGCACGTCCACATGCACATCCGTATGTTTGTCCGCATGCACGTCCACATGCACGTCCGCATGTTTGTCCGCATGCACGTCCACATGCACATCCGCATGTTTGTCCGCATGCACGTCCACATGCATATCCGCATGCACGTCCGCATGCACTTCCGCCATGCATATCCGTATGTTCGTCCACATGCAAATCCGCCATGCACGTCCGCCAGCTCGCTCATTTCCTGACGCGTGGCCAGTGACAGGGTATCATTCGCACAATCTTCTTTATTTTTTAATAATAACAATTCTCTGCTCTTCAGTCAGAGACCTCCTCGGGACTGTGTGGTTGTACATTTGTTACCCTGGAGGAAGGGGGCGCTCTCGCACACAAAGGCCTCAGTGTCCTCCCCACAGCCCATGTGACATGTGCAAACTCCTCTTCAGTCCACTTGTATTTCAATCCAAAGCAGAGACCCTTCGTTATGTAATCGGGTGCAAAGCAAACAGGAATGGGGCCAGGGAAGCAGCCAGGGAGAGTGGAGATGCGATCTCCATCGGTAAGCGCTGACCGCGTCTCGCTGCGACCGCCCCAACACCATTTATCGCACCGCACCTTCAAAACCGTCGCCTGTCCGCTTGCGATCTTCAGTCCGCTGTGTCAACATTTCATTAACATTTCATTGCGTGTTCCTGAGCCCCAATATTTGCTCAGGGCACTCTCTTCCAAATGCTATAGGAAGAGGTTAGATAAATATTTAAAAGGAGGAATCTTCCCTTGTGCGGCCATCCTCATGTTTGCTCTGAGGCCGGCACACGGGGGGAACATCCTAAACAGGCCACCACTGCCAAACATCTAGACAGGTTGACAATGACAATGTCGACAGGCGAGCGTCTGATCCCAGCTCAGACAGGCCCCCCCCACCGCGTAGACAGACGCATTTAACCATTATCCTTTGACCACTTGTTATATTTATTATCGTCATTTTCATTTATTATCAATCTATTCGTCTTCAAACTGATTATCTGCCACAAGGCTGTGTTAGGCCTATACCAGGAAGCAGGACATACACTCATAGACACGCTATGAGCAGGGTTTCCCAAGCCAGTCCTCAGGGAACACCGGACAGCCCACGTTTTTGCTCCCTCCCAGTTCCCAGCCAATCAGGAACACCGAATACCTGGTTCAGGGTGCTGGGAGCTGAGAGGAAGTGAAAACGTGGACTGTCCGGTGTTCCCCAAGGACTGGGTTGGGAAACACTGACTTTGAGATGTCAATCCACCTAACTGAATGCTTTTATACAGCAAGAGGAAACATCTGCATTTGTTTACTCTCTCACAGTCATGGAAGACAGTTTGGTGAGCTGGAATCTCTAAAATGCCCGTATTGCAAGGGTGTTGAGAGAGTATGTGATCTGTGCTGGACAAAAGTGTTCCTCTGTGCTGCCTGGGAAGGCCTCCAGGCTCTATACTAGACATGCGGCTGGAAGATGGATTATTATTATTATTGTTGTGGTTGTCAAATCCAGTTAACCCATTTTCCCCATTTGTGCAGCTGGGCGCTTTGCTCAGTCTGCTTGCTCTTTGGTGCAGAGTCCCCTGCGGCAGCACAGCTGGCAGGCTTTGAGTCTTTAAGCACCAGAGGGCCTGTTGTTCTGGCCTCCAAACAGGCATGAGCTAAAGGCCAGTCTTCAGAGAAGGCCTGCAAGCATCACGCCACCATCACCGCCCAGTCTTCAGAGAAGACCTGCAAGGGGCATACCTCCAGCACCGCCTGGGCTTCAGAGAAGGTCTGCAAGCATCACATCCCCAGCACTGCCCGGGCTTCAGTGAAGGCCTGCAAGCATTATGCAACCAGCACCGCCCGGTCTTCAGAGAATGCCTGCAAGCAGCATGCCACCAGCACTGCCCAGGCATCAGAAAAGGCCTGCGAGCGGCACGCAACCAGCACCGCCCAGGCATCAGAAAAGGCCTGCGAGCGGCACGCAACCAGCACCGCCCAGGCATCAGAAAAGGCCTGCTAGCGGCACGCAACCAGCACCGCCCAGGCATCAGAAAAGGCCTGCAAGCGGCATGCCACCAGCACCGCCCAGGCATCAGCAAAGGCCTGCAAGCGGCACGCCAGCAGCACTGCCCAGGCTTCAGAGAAGGCCTGCAAGTGGCACACAACCAGCACCGCCTGGTCTTCAGAGTAGGCCTGCAAGCAGCACGCCACCAGCATAGTCCACACTCCGAAACTGGCAATTTCCGGCCACATGGCTGCCGAACGGCTTCATTAGTAACGAGCCAGACGGCTTTCGCTGTCTTCGGAGGCCCATATTTTATCAGCCCCACCCTAGTAGCTCCTTTTGTTTACAAGCTCACCCCCCCCCCCCTTGATGGGGGGCAGGCTAACGCCTCCCAGGGGAGCTGTTCAGCAGCTCACAGAACTCTGTGGCAGATGGTGCCTTCTCGGGCAGGGGTGGGCGGCGGGGGACACAGTTACACCTGGGCGCTCGCGGTAAAGTCAGCCCAAGGTCTTAAAGGGGTACAGCCACACCAGCGATGCTGAGGTGAGGGCTGGGGTCTGCCTGGGTCTGCCAGCAAGATTCGGGTCCTGGATGGTGTGGCCGACAGGGTCCTAACTCACGTCCATGGCTTCCATCCCCATTCTTTGAAAAGTATTGGAGGCTCACTAGCAGGTCCGATCATAAAGCGCCAGCCGACGTTCTGTAACTGCACCAGGTATGTGTCTCCTAGCATGTGCCTCCCCTCCATGGTCCTGCTTGGCCCCCTCCATATCACCCAAAAATGGAATCTTTGCTTCTCCCATCAGCTGCGTGGGCTCTGGGAGCTGTGTTGCTATGTCTCTGATGAGTATGAAGCCCCCTCCCCTCTGCTGCACGCATCCAAAATGCATTCCACACAGCACACTGCTCATCCCCCAAACGCATCCCTCACAGCACACTGCTCATCCCCCAAACGCATCCCTTACAGCACACTGCTCATCCCCCAAAACGCATCCCTCACAGCACACTGCTCATCCCCCAAACGCATCCCTCACAGCACACTGCTCATCCCCCAAACACATCCCTTACAGCACACTGCTCATCCCCCAAAACGCATCCCTCACAGCACACTGCTCATCCCCCATACACATCCCTCACAGCACACTGTTCTTCCCCCAAACGCATCCCACACAACACACTGCTCATCCCCGAAACGCATCCCTCACAGCACACTGCTCATCTCCGAAACGCATCCCTCACAGCACACTGCTCATCCCCCAAACGCATCCCTCACAGCACACTGCTCATCCCCCAAATGCATCCCTCACAGCACACTGCTCATCCCCGAAACGCATCCCTCACAGCACACTGCTCATCCCCGAAACGCATCCCTCACAGCACACTGCTCACCCCCCAAATGCATCCCTCACAGCACACTGCTCATCCCCCAAATGCATCCCTCACAGCACACTGCTCATCCCCTTCGCTTTTGCTCCCTCTATCATTCTCCTTCACGCTCTTTTCTTCCCCCTCCCATACCTTCTTTCTCCCTCACTCTTTATTCCTCCTCCCTTCTCCCTCTCTTTCTCCTTCACTCTCTTTTCTTCCCTTCTCCCTCTCTTTCTCCTTCACTCTTTTCTCCCCCCCTCCCCTCTCTCTCTTTCTCCTTCACGCTCTTGCCCCTCCTCCTTCTCCCTCTCTTTCTCCTTCACTCTCTTTTCTTCCCCCCTTCTCTCTCTCTTTCTCCTTCACTATCTCTTGCCCCTCCCCCTTCTCCCTCTCTCCTCCCTCACTCTTAACCCGCTCCCCTGATCCTTCTCTCTCCCCCTGTCTATGCCCCCAGCCCAAGAGGACAAATCTCCACACACAGATGTCAAACCATGGTCCTGTCAGCCCCCGCTGACATCATTTTTTGTCTTTTCTTATTCCATCTTGCTCCTGTGTGTGGGGCGGGGGGATCCCCTTTGTCTGTTGAAGGGGACCCAGAAGATGGTGCCCCACAGAGGGGGGTCTGCCTCAGTGGAGCAGGATCTTGTCAGGATTAAAGAGGGCCAAGATACACTTGTCACGGTGGTGAACTGTTTCCTACTACGCTCTCTCTCTCTCTCTCGCTCTCTCTCTCTCTCTCTCTCGCTCTCTCTCTCCCCCTCCTCCGCTGTTGCCTCTGGAGGGAGTCTAACGGCAGGGCTGACTCAGGGATTGATTTCCCGTACGTATGCGCCTCATCTGGGTGGCCCAGTTACCGCTGAGGCCTATTAGTGCCTCACTGCACACCACAAAGAGAGAGAGAGGCAGATGGAACGATAGAGCAGGCAGTGCAAGGAGGGGGGGGCGCTGGTAGTTTAAAAATGTAAATCAATTGTTCCCTGTGCCGCTGCACTCTATGGCTAGATTGTCAGAATAGCCTGTTTAATTTGATACGCTGCTTATTCCTGGGGGAGACAAAAGAGCGAGGTGAGAGGAAGCCACATCAGCACGGGGCTGCGGGCTACGGCAGTACATCAGCTCCAGCGTCCCTCGCTGGCTGGCTGTGCTGACGCCGAGCGGCTATTTACCTACCCTGGCTGTGTGCAGCAGAGACAGCAGGCCCGATTGCTCTCGGCGGGGCCCTCCCCACCCACCGTGAGACAAAAGCGGCTGCCGTCTCACTGCGCACCAGCGCAGGGCCCCCACACCGTGGCACGTGCCGCATCCGACTCCCCCGTCCAGCTCCGCTCCAGTGCCTCCTCTCGGCTGACGCACCACAATCGCCCTTTCGTCACGCCGCGGGGCCCGGGGCCTCCATGGTACCCGGAAGATCTGCTAAATAACCCCAGCAAATCGGCCTAGATAAAAGGTCCGGTGTCACAGGCCCAGTTAATGCGATGTATCTTTTTATTTTTCCGGCAGCAATGACATGTTCCTCCGCTAAATCCGCCACAACATCTAGCTCTGCCTCACCGGCACCGGCACTAGCGGGGGCAAGACACCCCCTTATTTTTATAAGAGAACAAAAAGCCATCTGGCAGACATATGCAGCGGTCACATAAGGGGCCGATCAGGGTGTAAAATAAAAGATGGACAGAGCAATATCTGTGCATGCTTCATTGGAATTCTGTTGTCATAGAAGCCATTAAGGGCGGCGCCGCGTAAGAGCGACGGGTTCCTCCGGTGTCGTCTCAATGTCAGTGTCTGCAGGCCCGGCTCTCATTCCATAACACTCCACTATATGTTTTTTCTCACGAGCTCCACTCACAGGATGCTCTGCCTTCCCATGATTCTCCTTGATTTCCCCTTCTCAGGAGGAGAGCGCAGAGATATTTTGTTCCCGGGGCAGAAACTAATGATTTGAGGATCTTTGATCAGTGCCTGGGCACAGAACACCCACGGTAAGGGCGTCAAGCTGCCAGACTCATTACCACCATATTGAAATTTTCTTGTCAGTTTGGCGCTCTCATCCGCGGAGATGAGTTTGCGGCAGAACCGGCTCCGACACAGCGGGAGAGACGACGTGCACCGCTCCACCCGTCCTTCACGGCGGAGGATGAGAGCGGCTCCACTCGGCAGCATCGCCCAGACAAGTCTGTCAGACTGAGCGGCAGTCAAAGACCCGCCTCCTGCGTGCCCAGCATGGAACACCAGGCAGACAGGTCATTTTGATTGGACCTTCACCTGTCTGTCACTGGGCTCTCAGTTATTTAAAAGGCTGAACGCTTGGCTTCAGACAAAGACATGCAACAGTCTTTTTGAATTATATTTCTTTGCATGGGAATGATTTATTGTAAATTTACTTCCAAAATGAAATCAGTTTATTATTAAAGCATTACGGTCTATTGAGATTTAGGAAGTAACAGGAAATTAGCCTGTTAATCGGCTGTCCCTAGATCAGTCTCTCAGACACCCCGAGTGAAAATTACCCATCTACTTCACAATATTTACCCCCCCCCCCCCATCTATTAAAAAACAGGAAATAGTTGTCAACAGTGACTGTAATGAAGATAAAAGTCTATCACTATTCATAGCTGTATAAAAAGCCTCCAAATACCTGGCTGGATACGCAGTGTGAGGCAGGGACTGCCGACATAGCTGTGGGGCAGCATTTGAGGAGCCTGATGATGATGGTTAGCAAATCTTATGAGATATGACAGTCACGTTCACATTATATCATATACCTGCTTCATGATTTTTTTTAACGCTAAATGGAAAATTCATTGGCGTAAAGCAGAAAGCAGAAACAGCATCGTGTAACAATGGCGCCCTCTAGTGTTTTTTCCCAACAGTGCTTTGCTCCAGCTCTGAATCAGTCACCTACCGATGAGTAACATCCAGAACTCATTTATATTATACATAGCTATGAATGCAGCTTATTTCATATTTGAATAAGATTCTGAAAGAAAATATATACCATCATTAGTTTAAAACACAAATCGCAAAGCAGTTCCCACTATCTTGGTGCTAGTTACAGTGCATTAATTGATGAGACAATACACATATACCTTCTCTAATGATGAAATGTAATGACGTATTAAATATACCACTTCATTCTTCTGCACCGGAGAAACCTTATTTACTGTCAAAAAGTGTTATGCTGCATCTTAGAAGTTGCATTAATCAAAGCTATTGCAGCATTCTAGGTAGCAAACACTTGCCTAAATTGCCAACAGAACAATTACCAAAAAAGATGTGTTTCCTCCCTTCCGATCCCGCAGTTACAAAAATGTCTAACATCCCCTCCAGCCGAATGACTGACATCTCACCCGATTATCCCTGGGGATAATCATCACGCCATCTACACATCTGTCAGTTTTACATGAGTAATCCATATAACAGTACAAAACAATACAATATAATGCTGATAATCTAGGGTATAATTATGACTGACAGCCGCGCGGCGGCTTGCACGTTTTGAAGCAGCCCGTACAGTTTGATTTGCCCACATGCTTCAAGCACTCAGCCTATTTCCATGAAGCGCTCCGCTGACGCACAAATAAAGCTTTTATCTCCGTGGCAACTCCGCTGACCTGCCGCTCACTCGCCCATTAAAACGCAATGACGTGGGAGCGGAAGGGGGAACTGAATATTTATTCATTACACCCCCTTGTTCCCCCCATCTCAACCCACTGCTTTGGACTGGTGCAAGGAGCGGTCGTATTGGGGGGATTTAAGGGATGCTCTGCCCTCGTTACCACCTCTGCAGCTCTAGGAAGCTTCACTTCTACAAGCGTGGCGCCAATGCACTGAGTGAGTCTGTTATCTACGCCCCGACGAAGCACAGAAAAGGTGGCTGAAAGCCGCATGCCACAGAGCGCACTTGTTTCTCTGTATGTGTGTTTCTGTCTATTCGTGTGGTGTGTGTGCGTGTGCAGGTGCACCCCAGAAGCAAAAAGCAAGCCAAGTAATTGCTCCTCTGGAGTTCATCGACCACTCTTCAAAAGCACTCCAGCCTAACTGTGGCTCTCCTGTTCTGAAGGGCAGCTGTCGGATTAATAAGAACGGTTCTTCACCGTGAAACCTTTCAGAAAAAGAAAAATGACCATTTCGACCCCCCCCCCCGCCTTCCTTGATTCATCAATTATATCGGATTGCACCGAGTTCCAGCACACAAGAATCCAATTTATTGGTGCGATGCTTTGTGATGAGAGTACGGAGAGTCAGGGATCCTGAACCCACGTGATTCTGGAAGGTGGGGGATGGGGTGTTGCTGTCAGAATGATGTACCTACAGGCTTAGGGCCTAAACCAATGAGTTTCCCACCGTATAGAACTGCAAGGCAAAGGCGTTCCACAGCCACTTTGGGAGAAAAGTTAAAGATAGAGCGTACAGCATGCGGAACACTACGCATTCCTGCTTCCCAGGTGCCACTACCCTTCATGTGTTCATTCCCGCATTCCACCTCCAGGAACTCTGCCTCAAGGCATGTCTGTGAGCAGAACCCGGCCCGGCTTGATTACCACAGCAATAAAACAGCAAATTCAAGGCAAAACACTCGCAGACTGTCACTATAGTAACTATAATAATTTCTGGACAAAAGGCTCCTGTTGAACCAGGTCAAACCACAGCACAGAGCAGGCGTGTTAATAGCAGACTGGGGCATTAGCTTTAAATGAAGAACAGCAGAGGGCGTGCAAAGGGAGCCGCTGGCCAGGCCGGGTCTGATGCTGCTTCTTATCCACATAAGCGTATGACTGGTAATTAAACTTCTCCGGGGTCCCGGCAGACCCCGCGGGAGCACCGTGACTCTCAGACGTGCCCTAAGAAGCAGTGCCCTTAACCCAGTGCTGAGGCTAAGGTCCCAGTCACACCCCCCCCCAATAAAACGGTTATGCGAGCGGCACTGTGCTCCAGGCAAGGCAGCTGCTGCAACGTTCAAAGCGATTGTTTAATTTGTCCTTCTGCATTAGTAAATTTATTACCAACATTAACCTTGCCTGACACAGATTTGCCTTGTATAATTAAAATATCCCACACTCCCCCTTGCTTTCCGCTGTGACAAATGACTCAATACGGCTCATTAGACACGTGACAATGTAAACAGATGGAGACGTTCGCCAGCGGGAGCCTCTCAGACGCGCATCCTTGAGAGATTAAATGGCATTTACAAGTTCATTTTAATTGCTGCACGGCGGAAAAAAAATGCTACGCGGCAGTTGGCAGGAAAACACAACACTTGTGATCAGGCTTCAGTTAACGGGAAGAAGAGTGCCTTTTTAATTAGAAGGCACCATAATAGCTTAGCACTGGGGCCTTATCAGTAATAATAATTAATGGAATTTATGATCTATTTACATCATATATTGAACAAAGTAATCATATTGCATAACAGGAAATCAGTCATGATGTGTTTTATTCCATTGGAATAAAGCATTGTAAATAATGTGTTGAAAAAAAATGAAATACATTAATACTTTATGATAATACTGAGTACTAAAATACATTGTGAAGTATTAGATATATGTTAACAATTGGTATCTGCAAAATATGTAATACTGATATTAAACAAAAAAATGTACTGGATAACTACATGAATATATTGTGTGCCTCAATGTGTAAGACCTTACACCTGTGGGGTTAGGGGTCTGAATGGCAACTCCATTCTGTGTACGGGCTTGGCATGTTCTTGCTGAGTCAGGCAGGGTTCCTATGGATGCTATGGTGTCCACCTGCAGGCCAAAGGCATGCAGCAGGCTAACTGCCATATTTAAATTGCCTGTATTGTGTGCTCCGTGATGGATTAGATTCCAGTCCAAGGTGTACCTCTAATATGTGCCCTGTCCTGCTTGGGATAAGCTCCAGGCATCACGGGAAGCCTGAGCTTGGAAGGTAGGTGACATTCGTTAAGAAAAACCATATTCCACCACCCTACAGCAAACAGCCAACCTTGTAAAGACCTCAACCATCAGAATTTTCAGAACAGCCTTGAGGAAGGCAAGACATGCAACCCGGGAACACAAAACTAGGTAAAAATGATGGGACCCAAAAGGGAAATTCTTACAGTAGATAGAAATCTAGCACTGGAATTCCATGATACAATGCTTATATACAGCTGTCTCTGGTGATTATAGGCAAAAGGACTGCTTGAAACGCCCCAGAGAGCTAAGCGCAGGAGAACCCAGATCAACATTACGAAGTAGTAGCAAAATCTACTGGGCTTTGCTGAGAGACGAGACGAGTTCTAGTCGATGGTGGTAAGAGTATTGGAAAATCCTGCTCCAGTAAGTGTACTGTTACTTCCAAATGAACTCCAAGTAGCGTAACAGCACCTCTCCTAGAAACTTCTGAGGTAAGAGTTACGGCTTTTGTCTACTGTGCACGTCCCTGTAGCCACAGGGGCCAACAATGCTCCAGTAACACAATTTCATGATTAGCCGCGACCGTCCAGGTGTCCGCAACCCCGACTCATGGACATCCGTCGATGGAGGCTTTCATCTGAAAGGTATGTGCAGAAATCTACCACTGCCGACATTTATAAGAATGCCCAGATGTGTGCAAATTCTAGGCGTGAAATTGCCCAAACATCACGAAAAGAAGAAACCTTCTGCAAACAGTATCTCAGGGAGCACACATTAAAACTGCAACCCTTTGCTGTACTTTAAGTCGCTTTGGATAAAAATGTCAAATAAATTAATAAAATGCTGAATGTTAATGTGAATGGAAAAAGTCTTGCATGTGTGAGGCAGGTGCCCGCGTTCCCCCACATGTGTGAGGCAGGTGCCCGCGTTCCCCCACATGTGTGAGGCAGGTGCCCGCGTTCCCCCACATGTGTGAGGCAGG
>JAODKN010000041.1:19884682-19895185 GCA_026774425.1 Petrocephalus zakoni | reverse complement strand
CAGCAGGGACCTGTCAGGGACCAGCCATGGCCCCATCAAGGAAACAGGGGAAATTTCAAGCGACTGCATCTGTACAGCACCAGTCCTGACTAGTGTCCAGGTTTTATGTGTATGGATGATCAGCTAACCCATAGTAAACAATTATCGGGCAGTTGTGGCCTTATGCTTATGGAAGTGCACTTGTGATTGAAAGGTTGTTGGTTTGATTTCCCCAACCAGCAAGGTACCACTGAGTTACCCTGAGTAAGGTTCTGCTCACTGGGCACTGAATTAGCTGCCCACTACTATGTCATATAGGGATTAAATGCAGAGGACACATTTTGCTGTTGTGCTGTGTCAACATTAACCACTTCACTTTTTTGGTGTTAACAGAGCTACATTTCAATCATCTTAAGATGTCATTTACAGCTTAAGATGAGCTGAGAAACAAACCTTAATTGCAATGACAACCTGCCCCTAGCATACAACTGCAGACTGACACATGAGTGCAGAGATACTGGGCAGACCAGCAGTGGCTCTAAGGCCACAACTGACAGACAGCACGCGCTCGGCTGTACAGACTGTGCTGTCTGCTGCCGTCATCGCAGGGAAAGCTGTGTCTCTACTGGCTTCCCGTGGAGACGAGCCTCTGCTGCACCATGTCAGCAGCTCAGGTCTGTCCAAAAACAAGCGGTCAGCCAATCTGCGGGGCTCCCCCCGCTGCTTTGTGGGGCTGCATTGTTTGTTTGCTCTTTTGCTTTCTAATGTGTGACCATAAGTGGTGCTCTCAGCTCCTCACAGGTATGGAGAAAAACATATTTGTGTTTTCCTGCTGCCACTGAGGCAGTCATTGTGTCCCCAAGGTAACTCTTGCCTGCTCAGGGGAAATGAAAGGATTGATGCCCAGTCTTGGGTGGTGCCTCACCTTGGCAACAGCTCCCCATGGGTGAATGATGACCAGGATAAGCTTGATCGTCCCCAGTGTCTTCTCTCTCCGTATCGTCTAGACTGTAGCCCTGGCAACACACCTACAAACAAAAACATGCATGTACAAATGCACACAAAATGAACACATGAAAACACACATGCATACAGAATACAATGCAAAACACAAGCAGACGTAAACAAAACACCATGGAAGATACACAAACATACACAAAACACCAAAAAATACCTGCAAATGTCTTAAGCAGTCAAAGAAAATTTGAAGGCTATTTATTGGGGTAGTAATTCTATATTTTGTCAGAGAAAATCAGAATTTTGTATTATAACATATGGAAACTAACAGTTGCACAATAAAAAATATACAAGAATTTCCAAAAAGTTACTGATATCTTGTTGGATAGATTGATAAGCTGTACTTTAGTTCCCAAACCTCTCCTTAGGGGCACCTCAGTCATTCTAAGTATTTATTACATTTCTCGATCAGCTCTATCAATTCATTACCTTGATTTGTTAAATACCCCAGTGGGGTATTAATTAGCCAAACAAGGTGGGGTAGTGGTTGAATAAAAAAATACAGGGGAGTGTCGGATGGTGGTCGCGAATACTGTGGTGATTTTAGGAGAGGTTTTGAAATGGCTGGACTGACACACATTGACAGATATAATAACATAGCTGTACAGTAACATGAAGAACATTTAAGTATCATTTTTTGTGACTGCCTAAGACTTTTGTACAGTACTGTATACAGACACAAAATAACACGCAAAGACATGCTGAAAGCCACACAAATGATGCACAGACATACAAAAAACAGCTAAGCAGTTAAGTTAAGCAGCTATTCGGAGAAGCGCTTAATTGCGTGGTCATTAATTGTATTTAAATTATTCATGGAAAATGTGTGACCTTGTGATCTGTTTCTTCCAGACGTGCTGCGATTTGGAGTTCCCCTATCGCCTTGCTCACCGCAGGCCAAGTGCCTTTCTGCCAGGCCCTCTGCAGAGTCACAGAGATCTGGCAGCAGATTTACAGTAATTTCACCACCCGTTTGCTTGTAAGTCAAAGGCTCACGAATGGAGGTTTGGTTTAGCATCTCAGCCCCACCCAATGCATTCTGGTATTGGTTTCCCATAGACTCCAGAAGATCATGATCAAATATTCCTGTCCCATTCCTATTTGCTGTACAGGATAATCCGCCAATCTGATGTTTTCCTTCTGTTTTCAGTATTCCATCAGATTTCACCATGTCTCCTTCATCCTGCAGGATGACGTCAGTCTCATCCTCATGTCCTTGATCCTGCAGTCTATCTGGTATATCCCTGTTCTCTTCATGCTGCTTGAGGCAGCCACTGTAGTCCTTGGATTGTTCAGGGAGTAATTGTACTATGTTAGCCCTGTCTCTCCCAGAGAACATCTGAGGGTGTTGCATGGCCTGCTCTTTTCTGTAGCCTTCAATACAAGCCTTATAGAGAAGGTATTCCTCATAAATACTTAGGCCATGTGGAACATACAAGCGTGGATGAGTGTCTTGACCAAATCTGTCAGAACAGGTTGTGCCACAGTCATCGCTAATGCGGTGGGACTCTCCTTCAAGAAGCCCAAGCTGGGCTTTTGGAGATCTCAGTGCTTCCTGTGAGTATTGAGAGGCGGCACTTCTATCTGAGCAGCGCGTGTCCACACACTCTGGACCATCCCTGTACCTGCAGCTGGGGGACTTTGACGCTGAACGGGCATCCAGGCCATCATTTATTCGACACTCCTCTCTATCTTCCTTGACGCTGACAGGTCTTATTTCCTGACTCTCCAGGAGGGCGTGACAGGATGTCATCAAGGGTTGATTCTTCTTACAGTGATTGTCTTTATACTGCCTACTGGAGCACTCCCACACTGGGGTCTCTGCTCCAATGTTTCCTAAAAAACCACTAAGCTTGGCAACAGAGTTCTCTCTCACCATACCATGCCGTGTTGGCCGACTGGAATGGTACGTGGTGACCACGTTGTTCTTCCCTGGTGTCTCTTCTTCCTCGTCCTCCTCTTCTGCACATCTGACCATGCTCACTGGCAATACTGATGCTCCAAAGGCACTTCCTTCAGAAAGTCCATTTGAAGTTTGGGCTGCAGAATCAGCAACGGCAACAGAATTGCATCTTGGAGCAACAGTCTCACTTGCAGGGATCCTCAGCACGGTGCACTCAGAGTTGCTATGGGAAGCGCGGGTAGAGATGTCCACTGGCTTACGAGAGGAGAAATATGCCTGTAGCGACTTGTGTTTATTATAAGACGGAAGACATAATTGGTCCTCATAGTGTAAGAACAGTACTTCATCTGTAGGATTCCTGTGCTGTTTACCTGCAAGGAAAGGGCTGTGAAATGGCGCTCGAGCATCCTGGTTTTGGCAGATCGCAGCTACTTGGTGCTGGCTCAGTGGCCTGCTCAGGGGGATGGAATATGAACTGTTATCGCTATTGCTTATGGATGGATTTGCTGGGTCATCTTGACGCCGTTCTGTCTTTGTGGGTAACTTGTCCCCTGGATCCCCCATATCTCTAACTGCGCAGGTTCTGGTGAAGTTCTGTCCCTGTTGCTCTTCCAAGCCTTCGTCCATTTGTTGGGTATTGATAGCTCCCTGCTCGTCTTCACTTTTGGTACAGGCTCCCTGCATTCTAGTAAAGTTCTGAGCCCAAGCTAACACATGCCTGAGTTTCCGGTGTTCTGGAACGCACGGGTCACTCAGCAGCCGGCCGTTCAGGTCAGTCTTTCGTCTTTCGCCTGCTAAACCCAAGATCCCACCACAGGCTTCACTACAGAGGTCCTGAGTAGAGCTTAAGGGGTCGATGCCAATCAAGGGGTTTTCATGATTAGAAAGCAGTACAGTTTCTTGTGTTCCTGTGGTCCCCTGTGTGCTGATAAAATACTTAACGCGTTTCCTCCTCAAGAACTTAAGGTTGTGAGTCCTGGGGCAGTCTGAGAGGGAGGCCATTTCTGCCTTTAGATGCATCAGCTGTCTTTCTTTCAGGATGATGGACTCCTAAAGGTGACAAGTAGTGAGAAGTAGTTCATGGTTGTGCATGTTAGGAAAGTCACGCTCCAATATGTTATTATGTCTTTTAAAAATATGCACTTATAATCAAAACCAGTATATGAGTCTGATGTTTCCCCCTCATTTGGGGATGCATAAGTCACATGATAATTACTGTATGGGGAAGATGGGAAGTGGTCACAAATCATGCTAACTGACACATAGACTTTCTGATAACATCTGCTTCAAAAATATACATATTTTCAGCCAGTTTTATTAAAACGGTTTGTAGTGAGCTTCACAATTCGTGCATCTTTTGTAGGACTGAGGCTGAAAAAAAATCTTCCAACCACTTATCCTTGTCATGGGTGAACTTGGAACATGATCTGACTGATCCTCTCTCAAGGGCAAGGAAAGCTTTCACAAGGCACCGGCTGCCCCCAGCTATTATGCACAGTGGTTATTGACCTAGTATGGCATGCCCACCTGTTACATATCAGTGAGTCTAGCTATTGCTAAGCATTGCTGAACTTTAAGCCACCAGATGCACATTAAAGTGAAAACCGTGTTCCTTCTAATTGTTCTCAACCTCCAAAATTAAATCCAAGATTTCAATTCCCCCATACATGCCGCTAAACAGATTCCAGTCCAATTCCTTGTTGCCAAACAGGGATGGAGCACCATTTTGTGCTGGCTATTTGCCTGCCTTATGCCCCGTACTGCCTGAGATCGGCTCCAGGCCACACAGTTCAAAAAATGTATAACTGTTCTTCAAGATCTGAAAGCAAACTCTGGCTCATCTCATCACTATTTAATGAATGTGAATGTTTTGTGTGTGTGTGTTTGCATATAATTGCATGTAAATACGGCTGAACTGTAGCCATAATAATAAGATTAAAGTTTTTATCATTGGTGGAATACCAAACATTCAGGCAACCACAGTCACGAACGCAAAAATACCGCGGTCTGGTTCACTGATCAAAACAGCAATACGGAAACAATCCCTTCAAAGAATTATGTATCAAACAATTAAAACGGTTACCAGATAACTAAAAACTGTGCAGCCTAGTAAGGAGCAAATGCATTTTAATGGCGTGACATTTATTTAAACCTAAAATATGCAGAACATACCGACATATCTCTGTCAGTGAGCGCCATGGTCTGTCAATTGCATCCTTTCAATCTCTATAGAAACGACGCCGCGCATGCGCCCTTTCTATGAGGGAAGGCGGCTTCAATGTCAGTTATTTCCTAGAGAAGTTCAGAGACATTTCCGACGCGATTACCTTTCGCTTCTCTTGAGTTGATTAATGAAAATTACTTTTATAGTCGGACTGTGGTATTAGTTATTACATTTACATATGATGCGCAGCTTTCGTGCAAGTGTTTTTAATGATTTATAATGAATACATTAGGTTTACATATAATACAACTAATAATTGCATAGTTTTTTGGAATTTGTGATTGAAGTTAAAAAAAAATATATATATATATATATATATATTTAATAAAAATGTCCTGGGTCAATAAATGTCAAAGAAACAGCACAGTTTTCATTATATATTAATTATGGGTTTTATTTTGGCAGTACTAACATATAAAACGATCCATATTTTTGTTTTAACAAACAAACATTCAAAATACACTTTACAAAGTTCATAAGGCTTAACGTTCCTGCACTGGTTAGACCATTGGAAACATTTTACAATTCCTCCCAGAGTTGTTTAGAACAGATCATCAAATGACAGAATAACTAATACAAACGTATTATATAGAACAAATCTTTATGTTTCCATGTAAAACAACAAAACAACTACAGAAAGAAACTGATATGCCTGCCCACATAATCGTCACACTCGGTAAATGCCCATTCGAGTTAAATACATAAAGGACCATTCATCTTCCACTTCCGGTCCCAATTTCGCATAGTGTTATGTTGCATTAGCTGCTGTGCATCGAATAATGTCAATATGGATCATAGGCGAAAAACGTTAGTAGCAACCAATGACTAATAATAATTTTAATAATTTTGTTCTGATCCGTGAATTAAAACGCTTTAGCATTACAGGTTGCATTTATACAGTTTAATCTGTGTGACTGGTTATTTTTGCTGACTTTGATATGCGGTGTTGAAAAAAAAACACGAACTTGGTATCACTGCTGTTTGCTTATTCCTCCATGCAACAGAGAATGACAATAGATGTTCTATAAAATGAATGGTGTCATTGTGTTAGATTCAGCTACATGTAATGAGATACCCTTGAAAACGAATTCCATTCTATGTTTACTTAAGATTTAATGTTTATTAAAGTTATGGCTTTAACGTTACCCAGATTTAATCAAACAAATGTAGCTATTATTTTTACTTTGCAATGTGACTTAAATTTCATTAGAAAAACTCTACAGTACTTTGTCAGAACCTGGGTCTTTGTCGGGATATACATTCTGTGACAGTAGAACTCATTCTACGATGCGCAGCTGTGATCGTACCGCAGTGCGCTATGGTGCCCCGTACTGTCATTTTACTCACAGTACAGCAGAGTCGAGTCTATGGCATATTTCCATTTTGTAAACATAATTAGGTGACTACGGGAATGGGGCAGCAAACAGGTCGCCATTTCCCCCACTTAGTCCTGTGACTTGCTGTTTCAGGTTTACATTTCTATTCATTTACCTACCAAAAGGTGTCATCAAAGCCGGGAATACACTTAATATCTCATAATACTTAAATGCAGACTAGTTATGTCTAAAAGAGGGCTGAGTTTAACGGATTAATACCATTTTACACATTTACATATTTTATGTAGAAGCCATGCATATATATATGAAATGAAGGGCATTCATAATTCTATTGTTGAGGGACGACAGAAAAGGTTCCTTTCCTTTAGTTACAAGAAGGTCTAACTTTCCCCTATAAGCCATGACTCTTATTCATACAGTATTTACATACATATACAGACAGACAAAAGCTTGGCGACATTTTACGGAGAAAAACGGAAAGAAAAATCACCATGTCGTGGTGTAAAAAAACAAACAAATACAAAAACAAAACAGCAAGTGTTTACAGTGTCTGCTGGCTTTTTGTTTGTTTGTTTGTTTTGTTTTTATTCGGGAATCTGAAATAATTCAAAAGGCTGCCAAAACACGAGAGGTGCAGTGAGGTGACATCAGTGACCAAAACTGGCTTCAAAGCATAAACAACGCCATTAGTTAGACATATCATCTAAGCTAATATGCATATTTACATACGCAATTTTTATTTGAGAGAATACTTTGGTTTTATGCTACGTAGAGACGTTGATAGCTGCATTATAGTAGCCAACTTTAACAGCTGTTTGACCTTTTTTACATTAGTGTGATATTACAGAACATACCCGTATGGGTTGCAATAGGGGCTGTAATACAACATGAGGCTGACACAAATATGTCAATGCAATCAAGTGGAACGCACTTCTTTGCACGCGAGTGAAAGAGGACCCACCTTTGAGCCCAATAACAGCTGGACCAGCTGAAAGGACAAAAATGACAATAAGTGATTGTTAAATTAGGAAACAGTTTCGAATACATATGTCTCGATGGAGCATATTCTGTGCGCGTTGACACAAAGATGACATCAATCGACTTCCCTTGGTCCTTTCCTGAGAATAATGTCAGACTTGATATGATTTACAGGACTCAGGATACTCGTGATTAATGCTGCATGTAACCCAAAGCTCCCGATTGTGCGGCGACCTTGCCCTGCGCAAAGTGCACTTTGCTCTCGTAGGTGGGCGCTCTCGCGGCCAGGCTCCATCCTTACCTCTTTTTATCTACGGAAATATGGTGCAGTTAAACAACTTTAAACCCCTGCTTCTTTTATATATACAGTGTGTATATATATATGCATACTTTACACGTAGGGACATTTCCAAAGGCAGCTGGGCAAACTGACCAGGCCACACAGTCCACGCTAAACACCCAAACTTAAAACAGCCAGGGTCACGTGCGAACGCAGCGGTCCTTTTCCCAGCACCTCTCCCATAATGCCTTGCGTAAAAGCGCTCGCTGACGTCAGACAGCACATCCCCACCTCAACAGATCGTGACGTGCCTCAATCCCACAGTGCCACCTTTATTTTCGGGCTGAAAAAAAAATTCCTGAAATACTCGTATCACGTAAAAATGTACAAAACATTAAAAACAGTGTAAAGTTTTATTTTTAAATTTACAGATATGTCTATAGGCTGTGGATGTATTTTTTTACAGGACAAAACAGAGTTGCTTTCAAACTGGTACTATTTCTAAGTGAATCACCATAACTTCTCTTAAAAAAAAGGTGGCCTTCCACTAAATTTCCTGATGTCACTGTGATTCAATTAATATCACTCCGCCAACAGAATGAGGTGTATATTTGCTGTATTTGCAGTGGTTATTAACTAAAGGTTGTGTGTCTATGTTGATGGCAGTCTCCGAATCAGAGTGCTTCTCCCCCCTGCTGATTTCGCTCCTTCCTACCACTGGTCCTCAGCACTTCCTTTAACCGCTTTCTGCACTTTGCCACCATGCTGAAGCCGAGCTATACGACCCGAGAGCCGCGATGCGTCACCGGTGGCCGAACACAAGCCCGGGTGCGGCTGCCGAAATGTGTGCACGCGAGTGTGCAAAACAAAAAATGACCTCACAGAAACGACCCGGAAATGAAAGCAACCCGTTTATTTCTGCCCGATCCAGACGGTTACGGCTAGCTGTCGGGAAGTCCCCCCCCCCCGCCCCTTTCACTCGACCCCCAGCTTGTCCAGGACGACATTTATCTTGCACACGACCCAGCGCCGCAGAGGACAGTAGTACTCGTAGTGGAACTGCTGGAACTCGGGAGTCTGGCGGATCTCGCGCAGGAAGGAGACGTCGATGTCGGACTCGAGCAGCAGTAGAAGCAGAGGCAGCAGGACCAGCAGCAGGCCCAGGACCATGACCAGAAGGCGACCCAGGCTGTGCAGACAGGCACTCAGCGGCCGGCTGCCTCCCGCCCGTGTGCCTAGCCCCCGCGGGGCATCCCTCGCCCGCTCCTCCTGGGCCCCCACACTCTCCTGCTCGCCCTCGGGTTCGTCCCGCAGGCCGCGGTCGGCATGTAGCTCCTTCAGTAGCTTGACGGGGCTCTCGAACAGCAAGTCGACTCCACCTACGTCCTCCACTGGGGTGGGCAGCAGGCTGGCACACGGGCTGTACACCAGCTCCGAGATGGTCAGGGCATCGCCGCCCTCCTCCTCCTCTTCCTCGTGCCGTCTCTCCTCTTTACACAGCGTGTGCTCCTCTGATGAGTGGATGTCTCCTGTTCCCCGCTCAGCCCCTTCCTTCCCCGCCTCGGGCTGTGAGACAATAGCCAACTTCAGGGGAGACAGGTGGACGGACTCCTTCAGGGCGAGCAGACCTGCAGCAGGGCAGAGGCAGGGAGGTACGGGCCAATCAGAATCTTAGCCTAATTGGGCTCGGAGGTCACTGCAAAGACACTTAAGGCACAGCCAATGACCTTGGCTTTTATACTTTATGTTGCCCCTGTTCCTGCCAGTTGGCATGGTTACAGCATCACTTAATCTTGCTCCTCCAAGCTGCTTCACAGTTTTACTGAGCCCGTGATGTCTTCTTGCAATTTTCCCAGCAATTACTTTGAATAAGATAATTTGTAATGTACTTTGAATCCACTTCACAACATAAAATTCAACCATATGCCTGTTTCCAGTTAGAGGGGGATGTAAGATTAGGATGATGTAGCAAAATGTCACGTTAAATCCAAAGAGTTAGAGCGAGTTGTGAGAGGCAAGATGAGAACTGTAACCGTGGCAACAGGTCAAAGGTCAAAATAATCCCTAGAAAGAGATGCTCCGGAACTGAGGAATTGCTATGGAAACAACTGAAGTCGACAATGAACCTTAGTCTATCCTCCAAAATCAAAGTGTAGGCATATGGAAAACAACTGAAAAAGATTTATAGGTTATAGAGCTGAGATAGAGTTAGTTTATAGAGCTGTGTTGTACATTTGTTGTAGCATTTTGCATAATGTAAGGTTAGTTAAATTCTAAATTGGGAGGCAAAAACTCAGGTGAATTACAAGACATGGAGCCAAAAAAGCAACTTCTCCTTACAGTCCCTTATTAGGAAAGGAAGAGCTGTAAAAACCTGGGAAGGGACATCTACTGGCATGGGGAGGCAGTCCTGGTTTGGAGGGATGGGCGGTCACAGCAGATACAGACACAAGTGCTAGTGGCAGACGAACTGGGTGACAGTGTGTAGAGAGCAGGAAAGACTGCCACATTGCTGATGTGTCCTCACCGAGCTCCGAGACGCCCCCTATCCAGGGTCCCATAAGCCCCCTCACCGAGCCCCGAGAAGCCCCCGATCCGGGGCCCCATAAGCCCCCTCACCGAGCCCCGAGAAGCCCCCTATCCGGGGTCCCATAAGCCCCCTCACCGAGCCCCGAGAAGCCCCCTATCCGGGGCCCAATAATACCCAACACCGAGCCCGGGGGACCGCCATTACGGCGGGGGGAAAAGCGGGCTGGGCGGGGGGGCGGTAAACAGGGGGGGGGGG
>JAODKN010000041.1:19854722-19866567 GCA_026774425.1 Petrocephalus zakoni | reverse complement strand
ACGTCAGCATCCAGCGGGCCCATCGACCTCCTCAGCACTCCCTCTGCTGACTGCGCCTCACTTAGGCCAAAGATCAGCAAAAAGCCACAGCCAATGATTGAGGAAGTGAGGGGACAGTGATGATGTCATTAGCGCTCCGGGCGCCGCAGTGAGAGGGATCAGCTACACTTGGGTTTACTGCGGCCAGGGCTATGGTTTACGTTACCTGGTAATTACAGGACTCCTGACTGGGAAAATCAGTCCAAAAAATTGACATCTCCCCCAGCAATAATGACCAGTAAAAATAATTCCCACAAAGAACAATTAGAATTGTATTAAAATAGGCTAAAATTTAAATTTCCATACACCCTTCTGTTTGAATCTTAATTTTTTAATGAATGTGTAGGCTTGCCTATATACAGAACAAAACAACCATTATTTGTTTCATTCACTGGGTCTAGCAAAATCTAGTGCGCACCATAACTTTGCATTGCAAGGCACCTGTGATTTTAAGTCGACATCTGCATGCCTACCTGCTGCGAAAAAGCAATAGGTTTTTTTTTTTTAATAGGTTATGCTTATTTTTGGTTTATTTTCAAAGTGTGTTTATTTGATTTCAAAGGCCACCATAATTAAAATGTTATGTATTGTTTGGTTTGTTTTATCTGAGAATATGTAGGCCTACAGCTGAAAGAAATGTGTTTACATGTTACAACATAAGGCTTGCATAATATTCACTTTTTGCAATAAGCACGTGAGTCTATTGATGGGACTTATTTTAGTTAAAATAGCCTACTTTTCAATAAAAAAATATGATAATTCTACAATCTTTGATGCCTATCGATTCTTTTTACGCTGAATAATAAGCACAGACAAAATTTAAGCGGACTTTCTCCCCTTTGTCCGGGACACTGAAACTTCCCAGACACACTGACCGCCACAGAAACACTGACCTAGGCGATGAAATGTTAGCATGCGAGGCACAGCTGGGCTGCCAGAGGGGAGGGAAGCCTATCCAGGCCTTTATCTCGCTTTCAGCCTGTGAGCGCAGGTGCCTGGGAGTACGCACAGGCTGCAGTAATTATACGCACAATTATAGCCACACTTATAACGAGTCCCTGTCGCTATACTCACACTGGTGCTGCAAACTCCGCATTAATGGGAATTACATCACATAATCCAGTTGGTTATTATGCCGGTTTCATTATCTATTGTAGTAAGCGTATAATTAACACATATGCATTGTACACATACTGCTTTACTTAGTGGAAACTTTGGGATCCACAGACACTCCGAGCAGCGAACAGGTGGCAATGTACTCGGGGCCGAATCTCGGACAGCAGCCACCTGTCAAATCTCCAGGACGTGGGTTTCGGACAGCGAAGGCATGCGGCCACTGGCCACGCCCACAGCTACACACGGCCGGAGACAGGCCAGCCCCTGACACAAAGGACACCTGACACAAAGGATATTGCACCCTGGCGCACACAAACACAGACACACACACATACTGAACCCACGTATCCATTCATTTCTATCGGCATAATCCTAATCCCATCAATGACATCCTTAAACCCTACCCAGCCCTAACCTAAACCACAAGTAACCAAACAAAAGGCAAGACTTCTGGTATTCTGAGTTTTTTTAATTACATTCACAAATTTTTATAAAATTGAGTTTCCCCTTGTGGGGACCAAAGAAAATGCCCCTACAACATCAAAATAACAGACGTAACACAGGGGGAGCATGCATAGTCCACAAACTCAGAGAGCTGAGATGCTGGGGGGGGGGGGGTGTCTGTCACATACATCTACTCTAGGTATGACATCACTGACTGGTTACATTCTAAAACAAGCCTGCAATGCAATAACAAACAAGGAGCACCAGCAAGAACACTGCCCCCTGCTGGAAGCCGGAGGCCTCCGCAGGTTACGGGGGGGCCACATTCATATATGCATTTTAATTCTCGCGTAGTTCCAGTTCCATATGCTTCTCCTCCGCAAATGTAAAATGTGCCAACACAAACTGACATCTGTGGAGTGTTAGCCTTTCAGCAAGCATACACAGCTACCATCTGGACACCGGAGGCCATCAAGAATAAGTGCACATGGTGGAAATTTCTAACATATACATATATGGTATAACACTCAATACAAATATCCATCCCATCTGCTTCCATAAGCACTTATAGAGAACAGGGCTGCAATGAGCCTGGAGCCTGTCCCAGGAAGCAGAGGGCACGAGGCAGGGGACACCCTGAACAGGATGCCAGTCTGCAGAAGGGCAAACAATTGCACACAAAGTCACGGACACATGCGCACACAACGGGCAACTTAAAGAGGCAGATTCAGGTGACCTTGCGTTCTGGGGGCTGTGGGAGGGAATTGGAGCACCTGGGAAGTCCTTGAAAGCACAGGACCGCCGCACGAACTCCGCTCACACGGGAAAATATCAGACCCACAACTCAGGCAATTCAGTTGCTAAGGCTGCTCCCTTTCCACAGTAACTTCCAGCCAGGAGGGCGGCGCCATTCATCAGTGCCGAGAGAAAAGGGACGTACCTGGTGAGCTCCTCCTTGATTTTCATGGGTTCGTTGGGGTAAAACTTGACCCTGAAGCACATAGTGTACGGAGGCTGAGCTGCAGCACAAAAAACAATTAAGGGTGGGGGGGGGCAGAATGAGAGGCAGCAAGGCGTTGATTCACTGCTGCAATCTCCAGAGCAATCATTTCAAAAGTAGGTCTGTATCACCTGCCCAATAAAACAGGGAGATTTCACTCAAAAGATCTGATTTATCACTCCAGTGGATCTTAAGTAACAAATTCCCAAGTAAATGTTTAACAGTATTTCCTTTTAGCTGCATGTTGTCTTCAAAGTAGAAATAAAATGTTATTACATGAGTGATTTATAGATTTCTTACTGTTCATTGGCCTTACTTAAGAGTTATGGTTTTATGAGTGGCGAGAGTGACAGACATTTCACTTTGGGTTCAGGGACTGACCGAGCACCTGAACCCCTGCTCAGCTACCTCGGCCAGCAGGCAGTCGGTCATCTCTTTGAAAATCAAACCCTGCTTTTCACTGCAGGAAAATACAGTAGACTGAAAAGAGCCAGAGGGAGACCACTTACAAAAAAAAACTAACAGCAGCAGCCAGCAGAGACCGAAAAGCCGAAAATACAGCTGACAGCCGGTGACCGTCATACGAGGGATGGAGCTGGATCCCAGTGAAGCCATCAGCTTGGCCTGCTCATTTACTCATGTGTGTCTGTCTGTTCTTGTAAGTCCCTGTGCTGCTTTTTATACTCATGTATAGTACCACACATTCTACCTATCCATCTTATCTATCCATCTTACATAAATGCAGCACAGGTCATGATCAGCCTGAAGCCATTCCCAGGATGCACAGCCTAGATAACTTGATGGACCGATTCATCATGAAACAAAATCAGTCCTTCTACAGGACTTCTGTTGATAAGCCTAAAGCAGTGTTTCCAGTCCTCAGGGACCCACACACGGTCCAGGTTTTTGTTCCCTCCCAGCTCCCTGCCAGACAGTCCACATTTTTGCTCCCTCCCAGCTCCCTGCCAGACAGCCCACATTTTTGCTCCCTACCAGAACTGGTCTGTCTGTGGGTCCCTGAGGAACGAGTTGAGAAACACTGGCCTAAAGTGTCTCCTTTACAGGCACCCGCAGAGTCCTTCAGTAGTGATGGTTGCAGAAAAATGACCAGAAATGCACTAATGCAAGTAAATTGAGAAACGCTAGTGACGAAAAACAGAATATGCTTGTGAGCCTTAAGGAAAAGAATGAATTTAATAGGTCCTCATATAAAAACCCTACTGCTGTGGACTGCAGGTTAGCGGTCCTGCTCTCGTTTATTCATAAGATCATGCAACATGTTGCTGTCGGCACTATTAGGTCGGGTTAAGATAAACGCACCCTCCTAATTCCCACCTATGCCTACCCACTCCTAAAAGTTATTCTCATTTCCCTCCTGCTCTCTAAACCCACTCATTTTAATTTACAAAAACAAAAATTTCATAATTTCATTACATGGGTGCAATATAATACACCCATGCCATTCATTTGGTATAAGACTGATTCACATTAACACAATATATAAGTATATATATAACACAAACTCAAAAGGTTTGGTAGAGCTTAATCTCTCATTTCTACACGGCAACTGGGTTTTTACAAAGATGGTTAACAACATGTTGAAGGTAAACTATTTTGGAAAGCTTGACATCCATCCAATCAGGTTTAAGAAGGAACCGATGATGTGTGATAGTCCCACTATGTCTTACGAGTAAGCTAGCTAACACCTGCACAGATATTCTCTAAAGTTAGAGAATAAGTGTTGACTGATAATCAAAGGTCATTAGAGCTCACTGTATGTCATACACAAAGAAACAGATGTCAGTCTGCTAGTCCACTGCAACACAATGTTGTCATCAGCCTACCTAGTCAACACGACGTGCATTCATCATTCCCTGTGTGGGTGGGTTTGCCCTTGTGCTTTGAAGGTATCTGCCCCCTCGAGGTTCACCGTACTTTAAATATCTTCTAATTACTTGCGCCTTGCACATCCCACATTCTCACTGGGGGCTAAACCCCCCCTAAGGGTCAGATCCTTTTTTTTCTGCAAGTAACCCTATTAACTCCTAGTAAATCCAAAAGGAGCCTCTGGTCCATTACATCAAACCCTCTGAATCATTCCAATAAAAAGTCGTTCTGCTTATTTGCTGCTTATTTTCCCATGTGGTGACAGCAGCCCCAAAATCCAGACTCAGTCTGCTACCGTTTAATTGCCTGCCTGATGCCCCCTTATTCACTACTATGTAAAAACACACTGTCCACTCACAGAGGACAGGTTTCTCCCTGTAATGTCGATACATACAGATGAAGCATCACAATGGGGTGACTAGTAATGGGGTCAGACAGGCATGAAGCAGAGTGAAGTCTAACTGCCCAGCATACATTAAGCACAACAGCATATTAGTCAGCCACCTGTACTCCTGCCACTACCTCGGCCCTCCGTGAGGTGGACACCGAGGCCACTGCAGCTCGAATTTCACAGCCGCTCCGGACCAATCAGACACAGGCAGACAGCAGCCGAGGTCGCTTACCTTTCATTTGCTTGATGATGGGCTTGTTAGGCTCCAGCCAGTGCTGCGGGGAGAGGAGGACAGGTCGTTTCATGAACTTGTCAGCACCAGGGCAGAGCTGAGGACTGGAGAAAGCCCTACATGTACAGAAACCATGGGCTTCCCCTGATTTTGGATTCTTGGCTAGAACCGAAATACCTTCCTGGGCTCAGCAGCTTCTGAATCAGGCGCTAGTCGGTGCAGAGGAGATCTGAAGTGCAGTCACTTTTTTGGTCTCTTACAACCATCTTCACAGCCCACAGCTTCAGAAAAACATCCTCACTGAATCTCACTAAAGCAGTGCAGGTCTACCAGACCTGTATCTTCTAGAACAGGGGTAGGGAACCTGATCCATGGAGACCCGGTGTGGGTGCGGGCTTTTGGGATGACTTTTGAATCAGTCAATAAAACTGGGTCCCTAGGACAGGAGCTGACAACTAATGCTTTATTATTTGCTGATTGAGAGGTCATCCCAAAAACTCACACCCACACCAGCTCTCCATGGATCAGGTTCCCTACCCCAGCTCTAGAACACAGTTTCCCAATTCAGTCGTTGGGGACCCACAGCTGGTCCATGTTTTTGCTCCCTCCCTTCTCCCAGTAGGAGCAAGTCCCGGGGAAGGAGCAAAAACGTGGACTGTCTGTGGGTCCCCACGGACCGGATTGGGAAACACTGTTCTAGCACATTGCTCCCACCAATGCCCTCACTGACTTATAAGGGAGGTATAAAAGCAATCCTGTGTTTCCCCAACCAAAGAACTGCTTTCTGTGCGTATTCTGGACTCGCTTCATCACATAACAGCGTAGCGCCTTAGAGCAGGGGTGGGTAGTCTTATCCGCAATCAGCCGGTGTGTATGCGGGTTTTTACAATAGCATTTAGTTCAGCTGTTCAAACCCAAGTGTGAGGACTTTCGGCCAATAAGTCCTCTAATTATTAACCTAATTATGGAGTTGCAGTAAAAACCTGCATACACAGCAGCCCTTTCTGCATAAGATTGCCCACCCCTGGCCTTAGAGAGAGGATGGTGAGGTCAAAAGGAACTGAAGCACGGAGAAAGGTATTATGAGCATTTAAAAGATGCAATAAAATCTAAATAAAATTTCCATGAAAGCTAATTAAGATTTAAATACACCACTGCATTACAAAAATGCTAATATCAAAGATTAGAGCGAGATGGCATACTGCAGTAAAAAGGAACGCTTTGATAATCAGGTGAATTACATTTTGAGGTCATTTTAACTTTTTTACCTCTTATTTCACTGCCATGGATAATTCAAATATTTTTATCCAAGTCCCAGCCCAAATGAGACTGCTAAGCATTGTTCCCAGATTGTGCCCCTGTCCTTTGCACCTAGCGCTATAATGAAGTAAGCTGCCTGAATGAAATGCTCCGCTTCAGAGAGCTCCACAGAACACAAGCATGTAAACTTCTGTTCCGACCAAATAGTTCCCAAGCACAATGGAGGAAAGTGCATGGAATGCCATTGGGGAATACACCGCGAAGCAAAATGTGGGTACGCTCTAGACACAGTAAAGCGTCCGTGTGAACGTAGAGAAGAATGGGTGTCAGTCTGAGTAGGGCACACTTCTCATCTCTGCTCAGTAAAGGGAATCCTCTCCTGGTGGGATTAAAGAATATTTTTGCATCTCAGAAAGTCCTGTGGCAGAGACAGACAGGGATATCAGCTCAGCACGAGCCCTGGGATAAGTCCTGTGGCAGATACAGACAGGGATATCAGCTCAGCACGAGCCCTGGGAGGTGGGACACGGCTACACCCCCGACAGCTGGGCCCGGCATATACCAGGCGCTTAGCGTCGTCCTGTTACTGGTTAGCGTTAGCCAACCGCTAATGGCAGCGTACATGCTGCACATGATGGGGGCGTTAGGCGACAGCAAGGCGGGTGTGATGGGTGTTTCCATGCCAACGGCTGCAAAATTTCTACTCACCCTCTGCTTTTGTAGGTCCACATAGCGGATGCCAAAGTAGTCCTTCTCCAGGAGGCTGTAGTGGTTGCAAACGTGATCCAAAAGGAACTGGCCCTTGGTGTCTCTCTGTTGATACACAAACACAGGTCCCATGAACCACTTGAGGCTGGTTCTCCCTGAACCCCCTGCAGGTACAACCATGTTCCATCTTCCCCAAGTGGGCATACATACCCTCCCTTCCCTGCCCACAAATATACTTCACTCAGGCAAACCAGCAAACTCAAACAAACCCTTCTTCAACCCTCTCACACTGGATGAGAATCACCATCCAATCTACCAGGGCAGGTAGCGGTGATGTGTGGGCTTGATTGGAAGCTCATTGGCCCAAATCCCAGGGTCAGAAGACCGTTTCCACCGTTTGGTCCTTGAGCAAGGCCCGTTAGCCCCGAGACACTCCTGGGTGCTCATCCTGCCCTCAGACCCCAAGCTTCGCGCTCGCCTGTAGATGTTCGTATGTCTCGCGGAGAGCAAGATAGGATATTCATAAAGAAACCATCTAATGCATCTCTACAGATGGCTAATAAAGCTTCATGTCATCATTCCAGTAAATTGATGCCTGCAAATAATTCCACCACGGCCTGAATTATAAACAATGTAGAGTTATAGCATTTAGGTACCTTAAATATTTCCGCCTTTTCTACTCGTATTTAGATTTATGTGCCACCCCAAAACAACCTCTGTTTGCCCCCCCGGCCTCCCCACTGACAAAATTTCTGGTTCCGCCCCTGAGTATGAACACATGGCCAAACCGGTGTAACTATTAATATTGCAGTTAGTTGCACATTACATTTCAATAATTTACATAACTGTAACTATGAACACCTTAGTGTACACTGTAGAAATAAACACATTTGGGTATTTAAATGACTATCCTAGAAACTTGAAACCTTTTCCCTGAATGTAAAAAAAATCATTATTTATTATTTATTATGGATTTAGAGTGGGCCATTCTGATGCTTGCTTAAGCAGTAAAGAGGGACGAGCAGGTGGAGCATGTGATGGGTCAGCATCGGAGGCCTCGCTGCGAAGCAGGAGATCAGGCGTCAGCGCTGACCATCAGCACAGCTACTCACTCAGAGAGACGGGAGTCAATGACTCGGTAAGACGAGCCTCATTAAAACTGCATTCCGGAACGCCATAGCAATCTGTATGCTTAAATAGCAAATAAAGACTAGGCAAAAATACGGGTCAATTAGAGTATGCAAAGCTCAAGAATATTCTCTTCTTAAGGTTTATCCTAGTCAGGGTCAGGAGGGGCCTAGAGCCCAAACAATGTAACGCTGGGGGACACCCTGGACGGGATGCCGGTCCATCACAAGGCACACAGACACACTAAACCACACTCTGTGGGCAATATGAAAATACCATTTAACCTGAGTGCATTTCTTTGGACTGCAGGAGCTAACCCACGTAACAAAGGCTATCAATTTTATTTTCAAGCAAATCACTAAACATGTGTTCTGTGCATTTCATAGAAAATTTAGTAAATATCTTCTCATTGAGCACCTACTGTCCATCATCCAGTAAAGCATCACGCTGAGTCCGAAACACAGGAAACCCCGGCAGGGATGTGAGTCCATCACTTAGGATCACACGCCAAGGGAAATTTAGAGACAGCAATTTGCATGAGCACATGATTTCAAACTGCAGGGGGAAGCCGGAGTACCCTGAGGAAACCAGAGCAGATTGAACAGGGGTGTATACAGTGGCGGGACCATAGGGGCACTGACCCCAGCCGAAAGAAAGCTGATTGGCCCCCAGAGTGCCCCCTCCCCTGTCACTCGCTGATTCAAAGCCTATCATTGGCTAATAATAAGGATGGCCCGACTATATCAGTTATGGCCCCTTTTACGGCCACCACCTTAAGAAACAACCTTGGATTCGATCCCCCAAGGAAACCACTAAGCAATCCGGCTGCACTGCACTGACCAGTGCTGTCACAATTCAGTTAGCCTTCAGCAATCCACAATGATATGAGCGAGATTCAATATCACTGACTGCACAGTTACATCCAAGCAGTTAAGTAGGAAATTTACTCACGACAGTCAAGTAAAATCACAAAATTACAGGCACAGTAAGACTCAAGCGCATCCACATCCCAGAATGCTTTGCTGGGTGTAGTCCATCTTTGTTACTGTGATTTAAACACTGTTCACGAGTGTCCCGAAAGCTCGGTCTTACCGCTGTCTCGAAACAAGTGTCCCCCCCCTCGCTGACGCGACAATAAAGTGGCAGTAATGGGGGAATGTTATCACGCAGGCCGAACACAGAGTGTCACCATTAATCGCATTTCATCGATCGGCACATTCCAGCGGGCAATAAATGGGCTTATCCCAGGGCCGGGGTTCGCTTCAATTTCCTGGACTGCAGCACTCAGCAGCACAGGTCAGCAGAGAGCATCCTCACTGTTTGCCCTCGCTGTGGGCAGCGTCACGGCAACGAGGTCGACATGTGCGACTGAAGGCCTAGCAGGGCTCAGGAATGGAGTGTGACGACAGAGCAGAGAGGATATCCTGTGTCTGTATGAAACAATGTGTACAAAAATACGGGCATCTCTACATGGCGTTATCCTGAAGCAAACATGACTGTGCTCCATCCAGTCACAGAGCAATCCTCCCCTCCACAGGAATTCCTCCCTATTCTGTTTCTGATAGTCACCAATCACTCCTCTTTCTCATGCCCATTTTAATGGACCTGATCATAGAGATCAATGCTGTCACCTAGAAAACTTCCATGGACTCCTTAACTGAGCTGAATAACATGTACTGCTATGTGATCATTAGATTCATGGCAGTCTGTACAGCTCACATCTCCATGCACTCTGTATCGGCTGACTTTGCTATGTCCCCTGCAAGTACTATTGTTATGCAGATGAAATGCAACTCTCCTTCTCTTTAATGGCCTCTGGGCGCATTTGTCTAGACTCCCATTGATTCCTCAATTTCCAATATCTCCTCCTGGATGACGTTACACCCAACCCACCCGCGAGTAACAATTTAGACAAAAAAAAACAAATGTTACGTCATCATCCCTTTTCAAAAAATCACACTCAGCTTCCCACACCAGTGAATTCCTCTAATGATGGTTTATACAGTGGAAACTGCTTATAGTGATCAGCCGCTTATATGGATCAAAAAACATTTCTGTGCAAATACTATTTAAATAATTTGCTTATAATAATGAAGTACTCCACTTGATTATTGCATGGTAATCTGCCTGAGACATTAAAAGAATCATAATGATCATATAATTATGGTTTATAATGATCTGCTTATAGTGATCATTTTCACCCAGACAGATGTGATCACTATAGGCAGTTTCTGCTGTAATATGTATGTGAACCTGAGCATACAAAGGGAATCGCACCATTTCAGGCTGAGAATGTTCTGCCCCCCATCTGAGCCACTACAGTCGCACATTGTGTCACCATCGGTCCTGTAGTTATGGAACTGTCCCTGTCACTTCACGTGACACTTTAACCATGAAGATACTGCGAGCTCAGTCTTTCCTATTCACGCGTCAGCTTTTTTTTTTTCGTCTTTTAGTGTTGCTTCAGATGCCCTTCAAACATCATGCTTCACAAGATGCACAAAAGCTGCTAACACTCTGTCTGTCAAGTGCTGATATTCAGGTTTATTGTTTGCTCACTTCACATAGTGATAACAGTGTCAGTTCTAATTAAATGAAAATGTACCTTTCAGTCGTACGTTTTATTTCTTTAGTTTTTTAATCTACCAACATTTTTTTCAAATCAGCATGGCAGCAGGGTAGGTATCCTGCCCGGCCTGTGGAGTATATCCCTCGTCCTTAGCTCTCCTCGCAGTACTCCATACCTACGCCCCCGCTTACGTATAGTGGCTAAGTATGCCGCTGCTTAGGGCCTAGCAGCCCCCAGCCCCCCCGATCAGCCTGTCAGAATGCAAAGGGAGATGACAAATGACAACTAGGTTAATCAGATCTCGCTTAGGGCCCCAAATGGGGTGGGGCCGGCCCTGCTGTTCAGTGTGTGCGCATGTGTGTACATGTGTGGGGTACGTATACATTATACTGTTGGGACCAATTTTCTCAGTAATGTAATAAAAAACAGTTATCTTGATCTTGTGGGGATATTTTTCTGGTCCTTAAGGATTTTATAAAAATCTGTGACTGGAATAAGGAAAATAAAAAATACTTATATTTAGGTTTGGATACTTATGGTTAAGGTTAGAGCTGGGTAGGGGTTAGGGATGTACCCAGCATTCCCGGCCTTGAAATCGGAGCTTCCCGGGATCGCCCTTCCATCACTCTGTATCGGATAAGTGGTTGGAAGGTGGATGGATGGAAATTAAATAATTGTGCTGAAAAAAACAGAATCACAAGACTAAAGGCCGCCCGCTGCATTCAGCACTTCAGACAGCTGACGGGCACTTCGCCCACCTCCCTTCTCCAGATGTCAGCCTGACCGCCCCCCTCCCAAACTGGACCACACTCCCTCGCCCACTGCTGACAGTTCCTGCTCCTGCTTCTACTGGTTTCCAGTCTGGCTGTTACAGCATTTAGACTGGCAAAGCAGGCTTGGCTGCACTCTGCTTCCCGCAGATCTGATGCTATTCAGCACCAGTGTGAGCGTCTGCGTGGATGCAGATCTGATGCTATTCAGCAGCAGTGTGAGAGTCTGCGTGGATGCAGATCTGATGCTATTCAGCAGCAGTGTGAGCGTCTGCGTGGATGCAGATCTGATGCTATTCAG
>JAODKN010000041.1:19822025-19837134 GCA_026774425.1 Petrocephalus zakoni | reverse complement strand
CTTTTTCCCAAAAATGAACTTGGAAAAGGGGGGGTCGTCTTATATTCAGGTCGTCTTATATTCGGGCCAATACGGTAATAAGTATGAAAAGGGTATGTGCAGACTGCAAAGCAGATGTGTGCAGAGCATGGGCCAGCAGGAGGCAGGAATGCCTATAAGCGCCCAAGCTGCAAAAAGAGCCCGCAGCGCTACAAAGTGCTTATACCTCCTCAGGGTGCGGCCCCTGGCCCTCTGACGTACTGGATATGCATGACAGAGTAACGCAAGTCACTGTCGCCGTGACCACTGTCATGCTGCTACGGAAACTCTTTTCACCTATCCTGAAACAGTCGCCATGACGAGACACGCTGGCTTCTGCCAAAGCCCTCCTATAGGGATTTCCTGCTTTGGAATACTGAAAATGAAAGACGGGGAGGCTTCTGCAAAATCGGCACATTAAAGAACATCCATCCACCTTCAAACAGTTCATCCTGGCCAGGCCTGTGGTGATTTTCCATTAAAAAATGCAACATTTAATGAAATAAGCAGAATATACAATAAAATATTACTGCCACGTGCATTTGAACATGTAAAAACATGTTGCACATGTGCGATCAATTCGCATCCCTACAGGTGTGCATTACAGATGTGTTATATGAGCACACGTAGGCAACACTTATGTGAGGTATGCCCAGTGTACGCGTTACAAATGTGTTTATAAAGGCGGCTGATGTAAGCGCCCATTTAAAGGGGTTGGCTGCTGATTACACATTGCCCAGCCTGTGTTATTCCTGGTGTTGCTCCTGGAGGACTGCCACGCCGACACGTAAGGCTCTGGGAACGCATGCAGAAAGGGAACCGGAGCCAGACCGGATGCGGCGTCCAGAACCGGCATGCGAGGCCAGCCGGGTTCCACCGCTCGGCTGCGTCTGCATATGCGTCGGTGAGAGCCTGCCAGTAGTGCAAGACAGGTGTGCACGAGGATGAAGGTGCTCACCTGTGCTCTCATTTAGCCCCGCTGCTGCCAGAATGTGTGTGTGAGAATGTGTGTGTTTTGTGTATGTATGTGTGTGTGTGCATATGTGCATGTATGTGTGTGCGTGTGTATGTGCGCATGTATGTATGTGTGGGTGTGCGCGCGCGCGGATGTATATGAGTGTGTGTGCATGTGTATGTGCGCATGTGTGTGTGTGTGTGTGTATGTGTGCATGTGTGTTCCTTGTTTTGCTATATTTAGCAAATCGACAAAAAAACGTGGCTGACCGAAGGCTGGTCCTCACTACCCAAAACTAAATTTTATAAAAATCTGTGAATGCAATAAAAAAGCAACAATGCTGTAAGTCTTGTATTTTGTTTGGTTATTTATGGTTAAGGTTAGGGCTGGGTAGGGCTTATGTAAGGGATCCTAATTGGGATTTTCAAATACAAATTAATAGAGACTGTGTGGATTTGTAGGTATCCAGTGTGAGGACCCACACAAATTCCTGTTATTTTTACTTTGTGGGGACATTTTTTCAGTCCCCACAAGGATAACCTTAATTTTATATAAAACTGTGACCGCAATTAATAAACTAAAAATGCTGTAAGTCATGTATTTTGTTTGATTACATATAGTAAAGGTTTGGGGTGGGTAATGGTTAAAGTTGTCATAGTTGCGATTAGGGTTATGCCCATAGGAATGAATTGCGAGTCCCCTTAATATGAATACATAGACTGTGTGTGTGTGTGTGTGTGTGTGTGTGTGTTTCTCTGTGGGGTAGATTGTTAAAAATAACTCCCCGAATTTCGCTGTGCCAGAATACTGTTGGAGAACAAGCCGATGCGGGAGCCTGTGGGACAGGGAGGCGTGCTCCCTTCTGATCTCCGAGTATCGTTACCTTATCAGGGCACCGAGGAGTCGTGTCGATCTGAAAGCTGAAAGGACGCGTGGGGAACTCGTAAAAAAAAAATATGGGACTCATTTTTGGAAAAGCTGAACCCACTGATCATATCGAGGAGATGATATTAATGAGCACATTTTAAAAATATGGTGGATGTTAACTGTGACACATGTGCATTTATTAAACCAAAGAGCAGTTATTGGCATAAATTAATACAATTCAATACCCTTTATCTAACTGATCTATCAGTTTAAGCTGTCAACATGAGGATGCAAATTTATTTAATTGCTTACTTATATAATTATTAGTCATTTTAAAACATTCTAGGGCTGTTCTTAAACATTTTACATAAAATGTATATATCTGATGCTTTTATCCAGGAAGACTTACAGTAGAGGGGACAGTTGATGTATGGCCCCAGGGATCTGAACCTATGACCTCCAGTTAGACTAATGCTCTGGAGGTTGGGCTACAGGAGTTGAGCGAGAATACAGCGGCAAACTCCTAGCTGCAATGGTGTGCTAATCATCACTGTCGTTAATTAATTACTGGCCTAAATAGCTGTGATGCATTTTCAGTCTGCTGGGGGGGACCTTGATGTTTTGGCAGCGCACTCAGCAGCCACTGATCGTCATTTGGCCCATGACACTTGAGCCTGTGACTCAAAGTGCACATTATGGCGTCCGAGACACGCGGCTTGGCCCCATCTGCCCCCGGGAGGGGGGGGGGGGTTATTGCAATCTGGGGGCCCCCATCAGGCAGCCCGCTCTGGGTCCAAAGGGAAGGATGTGTGATAGCAGAAGTGTTCCAGGCTCCCTTTCGGGACCCCCTGGGTGTGGCCTGTGAGGTCAGGGCCTGCCTCAACTTGCCTTGCTTCCTCACACTCGCGGGCCTGTGCCATGAGCAGGTCACAGACACACACTCACACACACACCCAGGATGGGAGGATAGGGAGAGCCGTCCCTCTGTGACCTGACCCTTTATCCCAGATTCAGCACAGAGGCATCTCACCTGCAAAACCTGCACTTAAAAGGCGCAGGACTGCACCACGCCATCACCAGCTCTAAGCAGCACCCTTTAAAAAGCCACAGCAACATCAACTAAAAAGCCCACAGTGATCCGTGAGACTTCCTCATCTTTGCGGACTACCTTAAAAGATAAATTGGAGCCCATTTGTGTATAAATATAGCCAGGGCCATAACCAGAGCCGGGGGTGGGTCTCGTCAATCACATTATTGATACCATCCATCCATTGATACCTTCATAAGCTGTTTTTTTTAGTTAATGAGTTAGCCTAATCTAGCCCATTTTTATTCAGGTGAACATTTTGCTTCAAATGTTCTTTTTAGCTCTTAAAAACTGACCAAGGTCTGGACCTCGGTGACCTCGTAGCCGGCTACGTGTCATGTCCAGCCCCACCCAGCGTGTGCGATCCCCGTGTTCCCCTTGAGCGTGGCTCTAAACAGGCCATGCCTGATGCTCGTCCGTCTTGCCTCTTGTTCCTGTCCTCATGGTAACCATTCACAGCTGCCTCTTCTTTGCCCCTTCGTTAGTCTTGTATTTAAGTGCTTCCCAGTTCTGCCATTGTTACCCGTCTGTGCCTGGACTCTCCTGTTGCCTGTAATAAAGTTCCCCATCTGGGGTTTTGATCTGCACCACAACCTGCCTTTGGGTCACGCCTTCCCTTCAGGCTGTGACACTACAGTCCTGAATATAGCATTAAGGCCTGAAATAATGTATGAGTCAACAGCGAATTGTCCACTGCAGCTTTTCTCTATTGCTTTGGCACATCTCCTGACACATACCTAACATTCTCATGACTATAAGAGCATTTCGCAAAACAGTTCATTCATATACTGTAACACAACACTATGGTTTAGCTGCAAAAGCCAGTAACTTACCCAGAACAATTACCTCGTGTCTCAAAAGCAAATAATTCCAGCAATGAATTGGTCAGTGCCAGCAAAACGAAAAGGGCAATCGGCATCGTTTTAGCCATAAGAAAGGAAATCCTTATACTGTAAGAATGTCAGTGTGAGTGTGCTCCTGAGCCCCCCAATTCTGAATGACAGTCAAGTCCCACTTTCTCGTTGTTACTAACTGATCATTTTTCTTTAACGAACTGATACCTATTCATATCCAAGACACCAGTTTCAATATTGTGAGGGCCTTCGTTAGAGTACGTAAAGTTCCCTGGCAAGAGAAAGCACTCGCACGCACGGGTAATTTCTTCAGATCTCAAGACACAGTAGAATAGCAAAGGAAAGTGACACAGCACTATTACACAAAACAGCACAATGGCAATAGAAGAACAACAGGTTTACAACTAAAGCAATGCATTGTGGGATTATGGTGTGGGGATTACACTTGTCGTTTTGAAAACTATCATTTGAGAAAGGCTGCAAAGCCATCGAGAAAAATTGTAAATAAGTACAAGTAAATGTGCTGTCCGTTACAGACTGATGGCTGGGCTGTGTCCCGGTGGTGTTGGGTCAGACCGGTGCCATATGGCCCATGTGGAGTCCACTGATGAGCAGGAGCAACATCGAGCCTCAGGGCAGTAGGGTAGGGATCAGGCATCAGCCCACAGTCCCTGAATGTGTTCGTTAAACGATCCCCCCTGGAGGCCATAATCCAGCCTGACATGTGCGGACAGCTACTCTCACCAGAGGGAGGGGGGAGTGTTTCCGTCCGAGTTTTAGCGTGGAGTTAGTCTGGCCTGTGCACATCACGTGGTGGTCGCAGAGCACCCCCTCCTCTGTGCTCTGCACAACCCCCCCACCTCTGTCTGTACCCGTCATGTGGCGAAAGGAGAGCACCCCCTCCTCCTCGTTCATGCTGCTATTTTTAGAAAAATCACAATGCATCTCAAGACCGTGTTTTTGATGTTGTCTACAGGAGAATCTCGCAGATAGCTCACCAGTGAGAAACATCTCAATTGTTGGCAACATGGCTAATGAGTGCATGTAATTCCACCCTATGTCCATTACACTGAGGCCCCAGAGTGCAGTCATCCTGTTAAATACGGAATTATATACTGTAAATCTGCCTGGCACAGATGTCTCTCGCCTCTGATTCAACAGTAACTGTTTATCATACAAGATTTTCTGATCTGGCTCCTGCAATAATCAGATAATTACCTTGATAAAAACAGTTGTGACACTGTATTCATCGTTTCATGACTTTGCTTAAAATTAGTGTGTTTGCCCGTTTGGGACAATAATGACTTATTTCAAATGCACACACTTCCACACGGACATTGTCTCTTACTCTTTCTTCTGTACTACTCACTCTTTCATTTGATTGTTTTGTTCTTATTCTTCAAACACATAACAATCAATATCAAAGTTTCAAGTACATCAAAGCCGTTTATATGGTCTGTCCGGTTTACTACATCCAGTCTATGGCTCAGCATCTTAAACTCACGTCTTAATCCCAGTACAACTAAATTCACTGTTTTTCTCCAGTCCATGTCACCACTACAAACTTTTTTGCCCTTGGTCATTAGCGATCGCTCTGTTTATTAACCCGACCGAAATGTTTTAATTAATTTCTCAAACTGCAATCCGAAAAACCACACCCATTACAGTTTCAGTTTAACAGATTTTCCAACTTAAATTTTGTTGACAAAGAAGCTTTCTGTTAAATTAGATAGATATATAGATTTATAGATAGACAGACAAACTACCAATTACCCAATTATAGAGGGAGTTTCATATAATATCCTTAAAAAGTAAGATTTTAAAATTATATCACTACGTCTGGCCTAAAAACACGGGGTGCAATTGCGGCCACGGGAACATAAGCAAGAAACAATATTTTCCAGCAATTACTGGCATCATTATTAATGCTTCTGCTAATTAATTATTTAATCGTGGCCGGATACGTCAGTCTAAGTTTCTTGGTGCATTTTTTCGCAAATCGGATAATTCTATGATAAGATATCAGTTACGAATTTGAGGGTGCATAGTCTACATTTATAATATAAGCTTACGGTTACTAAAAACAAAATGCAACGCCTATGAAATAGCAAGTTCCTTTGCGGGCTGCGCTGCCCACTGTCCCCGATTAGCGGCTGCAGGCAGCGGGCAGGCAGTCCGCACCGACCGCTCGTCCCGAAAGTCGCGGCGCAAACGACGATTAACAGAGGAAGCGACGGGAGTACCTGGATGCTGCATGCGATCTCCGAGTCGTCCAGCAGCCGCACCGTGCACTGGCTCTCCTGGTTTAGGGATCGCATGCTGGAAGTGCGGAACCGGAGCATGGTCATTCCTCCGCGCTTCTCTTTTTATTCTGCATGACAAAGCAGCGCCATCGGTTACGGGGAAGGCTGGAGGTAGTGCTCTGGGAAAGCAGCCCCGTCTTCTTTCCGAACTGGGAAAGCTCGCTCCCTCCCTCTCTCCCTCTCTCCCTCACGCTTTCCCTCCCTCCGTCCGCTCGCCTCTCTATCTCTCCATCTCTCCCGGGCGAGAGAGGAGAGGTGCGCGCTTGCTTCCCATCCCCTTATTCCTCAAACGCATGCTTCACCAAATATCAGCCCTTTCTAAATGCAAAGGGAAGGTGCGGGATCTACCGACTGGAATTATCCCCCCTGCAATTATGCCAAAGCAGAAATGCAACTAAATAATTCTGCGGCTGGCTGCGTTTGCGAATGCGGGGTGGAGGTCCAGAAGTCAATTATTCCAAATAGCTTTATTAATTCAATTAGCATGTGGAATTGGACTCTGTCACGGACAGCCCGGGCTAGGGGGTGAGGTGCCCTCCATCGACACGTACAGACCCTGGTGGTGGTGGGGGGGCTCGTTTGCTATGGCAAAGCTGCACTATACGGGGGCACGGACGAAATTGTGCGCATACGCTCGGTCACGGCTAAATTATCGGAATGACTAATTTTACCAAAGGTTTGAGTGCCGAATATAAATGCCCACAAAAGAGCCCCCGCGAATATAAATCCAAATCCCCATCGGACTGAAACTATTCCAATTTAAAGGGACATAATTGGAAAGAATCGCTTTATCGCTTTATGAAGCTCTACAAAGCGTGCGACCGCGCAGGTCCCCGGAGGCGCGCGCTGCGGCTTTAAATAGCGACGCGCGAAGGCAGACGTGCGCGTCCCCGGAGGCGCGCGCTGCGGCTTTAAATAGCGACGCGCGAAGGCAGACGTGCGCGTCCCCGGAGCGTGCCGCGTCACGGAGTGTCGCACCGGAGCGCGCCGCCGCCGCGTCTCCGCCTTTAGCACAATGATACTTATTATAATGGGAGTTTCCGGCACTGGCAAGTAGGTTGCCGTTCCGTCTAAGTAAGAGAAAGAACGCGGTTACAATGAGGTTAAAACGTCAGTGTCTGTTTAAGGAGGAGGGCAGAGTGTTTATGCAGAGTGCTGGAACTGATACTTACAATTAATCATTAATCATTTCCATCGATCTGTGTAACTTTAGTGTCTCGTTCTTTGATGCAGGTCCTCGGTGGGAAGACACATCGCAGACAAGGTACTTTTACCGTCAGTAAATGAATTGGGTGGTTCCCCGTAATGCCGCTGCCCACATCTGTGTCTCTGCAGCTTGGATGGACCCTGTATGAAGGAGATGACTATCACCCCAAAGAAAACATAGGAAAAATGTCCCGCGGTGAACCTCTTACCGATCAGGTGTGCACTACTTTCCGTCCATCTTCACTAATAACCTCACATCGAGTGTTTATTGTTCTGGCCTTTTTAAAATGTTATATTAGGAATCCTGTAGCTGACCAGCAACAAAATGTCAAGTTATAACTGGGAGGACCTGGACCTATGAAAACATTTTGACTTTGGTTTGTGTCGGTAGGACAGGACCCCGTGGTTGCTACAACTGCATGACATAATTCAAAGGTAACTTATATTTGCTATGCTTAAGTATCATTTCAAGCTGTCAGCATTTTCAGTATGTGCAGAAAGTCCTTAGCACAAAAACTGAAAGTATATTGAGAGTCATGTGTAAATGTTTCATTTCTAAGAAGTAGTTTAGTCAGAAAATTATTATAGATTCTTAACCGAAAAACGTATAAAACCTATAGCTAGGCAGGTTAGGGATTATTAGGATTTAAAAGGGTGATTTCTAAGATTTATTGGTTGCACAGTAGGGAGCGTCCTTCTCTGTGAATCTAAAACTACTAACATCACTATGCTGTCAGGAGCAGGCCTCATTGCAGGTGAGAGTTAAGACATCCTTCTGCACCAAAACGCTGACAGGTGGTAAACTTTCTGGCGTAAAACCATAGCGTGCAGGAGCTATGCTTTGGCAATGGTTTGGGGTGGTCATGCAAATCACCTTCAAATGCCAGATAAGTAACCTATGAGGAATAGGTCTTGTCTGGGAGCCAGGGAACTTCCCGTCCTAGTGATGACATAGTAAAGGTGGCTGTTCCTCAGTTCACGCTGGGCGATATGTACAATGTTGTTTCAAGGGACAAATGTTGAAGGACATCTTATCTGGGAAGAGACAGACATGCTGTCAGGACATGGTACTTGGCCTGGCCTTTTGAAAGCAGCTCTAAGTTCTCACCCTGGCCCTCCCTGTGCGCCTCTGGGAACCACGAGTCACTTTGAAAACCCTCCTTTGTACAGTGCTTTTCCCTTGTTGGTGTCCATATTACTGCCTGATTATAATTACTGTAGATAAAGTTATAATGTGGAGTTCTTAGCATGGCCTGTGTTGATAATAAAGCTTAATGTAAAGTGCTTACACAGTGCAGTCATACAGCAATGTCAGTTCTGTTTGACTTGCCTAACGCAGTATGGATATTAAAACATGCTTAATCCTCTGGTTGTGAATACCTTTGAAATTTCAGGACCGTTTTGTAATGATGATTTTGTTAAGATTTGGGAGTCTTTGATAGAGTGTTTCACTTGTGTAACAGAAGAATAAAAGGTTTGTAATTTCAATTTGCTGCATAGAGAACTTTCATCTGGGGCAAACAGCGTCGTAATTTGCTCCGCTCTGAAGAAAGGCTACAGAGAGATGCTGCTATTTGGATCGACTCCCCAGCCTGAAGCGTGTCAGCGTGACACGGTGGACGGTGTCTGTTTCGCCTTCCTCCACGGTGACTTTCAGCTCATACGCCAGCGGCTACTGGCAAGGAGAGACCATTTCATGTCCGCTGATCTGCTGAGGTCTCAGTTCGACACGCTGGAGCCCCCCACCGACGCCGAGAACGCTTTCACTGTGGACATTGAAAAGAGCATTCCCGAAGTCGCCTCTCAGATCGAGGGGATTGTTTCAGCCCGTTTGCAGACATAGAGACTGGAAATAAGGGACTCTTTGGCTGAGTCTCTGCCCTGGTTCCATGTGTTTGGAGCACTTAACAGGGTTCCCGCTCTGCTTGGAGAAACATTGTGACAACTAAATATTTTTCAAATTGACAACCATAAGGAATGTATGAAGGCATAACAGCAGTACATGCAGTGCATTTTTCATTGCTCTTTCATTGAGATTGCAATTTGGTTAACTATATGGCAGGAGTATCAACTCTGCACTAATGTCTCCTCTTACAGTTTACATTTTGCAAAGTGGGTTGAAGGTATGGGTTGATACACAACAGGGTCATGGGTTTGTTTCCAGAACTCAGACAGAGTCAGACGGAGTGTCATGTTGCTTTGTTACCTTTACATTAAAAAAACACCACATGAAATGGTTTTGTGTTTTAGTTCTAGTCCAAGGATGAAATTACAGTATATGGTATTGATTCCTATAGTCTGTCTTATAACACAATCATATGACAAACTTGATCTAATGATTTCACAAATCATCATGTAATGTACAGTTATATTAAAATCTTTATTTACATTGGATTTATTTAGTAGCTGCTTTTATCCAAAGCAGTATACAATTTAGAAAGCAGTCCCAGGAGCCGTTGGGGTTAAGGGCCCAATGGACACGTCACTCAGTGACCTTCCAACCGCAGACAGAGTCCTCACCACAGAGCCACACACCACTATGTTTTGCTACAATTTAAACAAATCTCCATAGCAATATCTGTAATGTTTGTAATCTATCAGACTTACCAGTAGCCTGAGACAGGTGTTCCAGCGGATGAAATTATATAATAAGGAAGTACAGTCCTTTTTTTAGGCGTGATTTGTTTTGCAAAGTAATATTTATGTCTGTGTTGTACAATAAGGCAGGGCTGCACTGGCCATCTGGCATACCCCGCAGTTTCCTGGGAGGCCAATGGTCATGTCGGCCGGCAGAAGTTATCCTGGTGATGCCCTCTTTGGCAGAATTCATCGTGGGCCATATAATGTAATTCATTTTTTTTGTAAAATGTATGGACCGATTAGATTACATCATTGCTCAGAAAAAATGTGTCGCTGGTAATCCAGTCAGGTGCAGCACAGTTACCCAATCAGGGCTGCGTCTGATTCCTGTCTCCAGTTCTGAGTTTGCTTTCTGAAAGCAGGCAGGTAGGTGGGTTGGTGTTTCCGAGTCGGCTGTGCTGTGTGATCCCCTGACGGTCCCCGAAACACGGGTCTATAGCCATAAATATTATGTGTCTGGGGGGTACAGCCGGCATAAATGCTCTTTCCACTGTCCTTGTTCCAACCCCTTATCCTGGTCAGAGCTGCAGCGGGGGTACAGTCTGGGTGCGATGCCAGGCAGCCAGAGCGCACATACACACACACAATCATACACTATGGACAAATTACAGGCACCAGATATCCTAACCGTACGTCTTTGGGGTTTCCTGGCACAATCCAGTGGCAGAGTGAGAGCACGCAAAGTAAGGTAGGACTCAGTCGCAGCAGGTGTGCGGTCACAGTGCCTTAGAAGGCAACATTAAAGCGGAAACTTGCCAGCAACCTGCCAGAAGCATAACTACACTGCTTTAAATCTTAGTAAATTGCATATGCCCAAGATCAATCAACCTTTGACAGCAGATTTCAAAATCTAAACCAATCAGGGCCATGCATGTGCCAGCATTTCTGAGGCCAGGCTCCCATCTTTTGATTGCTCCTTTTAGCTTGTCATAAATATGTTAGAGACGTGTACAGTATGTGTCAGCTGTCCCTCTGCATTCTAACAGCACTGCTCTGACGTCAAAGAGATGGCAGCGTCTACGGTCGACGCCGAATGTGAGACAGCTGTGCTCGAGTTAATGTACAATACGTATCACTTCAATGCATAATGAAAATGAGTGAATGAAACACAAAGGTTATGGTCAAGGTCAATAGCTGCTGGCTGGCATTGAAAACATTCAATTTTAATTTTAATGGAATGCTTTCAGAAAAACCAGGAAGCAGTAATATCAGTTAATGGCAAAATGTGCCAGTTTATTGTAATATATGCTTTTTGCCCTGTGCTTCGTGAGATCAAGACACACTGTGACCAGTGGCGGGCTGTTAACGTGGGGCGCTGGAGAAGAACGTGTTAAACATGTTAAACATCAATTAATTACATAATGCAAAATAATTACGAAAAAGAATTTGTTTGCTAGCACAATGAGGCCGGTAGTTTGTCTGCATTTATTGAAAACTGGTTCCAAGTCATATTTGGGTAATTTCTTTGTGAAGAGACGTATTTCCTGGGTGAAGGACACCGGCCAACTGGGAGCCCATGCAGGTCCTTCAGCTTTTGCCAGGCAGGTGACCTGAAGCTGCTCTCTAATTGTTACTTTTTCAGGTTGTCCACAGGGTGCAGCTCTTAGCGCATCATACACTCACACTTTCATTGACGACGAACTGGGATTGTCACTCCTGCTCATGGGCGGAGTTTGGGGGGGGGGGTCTGTGCCAGTCGGATAAAGAGGCGACTTCTCCTGCATTATATTGCATTTTAAATGTTTTACCTGGCCAGGTAACAGGTATTATGCATGGATTTAGCAGCAGTTCATTTTCCCTAGTTGTTTACCATCAAGGCTCAGTTCCATGCGGCACTTTGCACCTTTACATATGCGGTTTGTTGCTAGCCTATAGGTCGGGGTGCCCAACCATTTTTTCTAATGAGAGCTACTTTTATAATAAAAATACTGAATTGCAGTGGTATATTCTGCTGTCAGTCGGGGAGGAAGGTCCCTCTTATTAGTCTTTGCTGATCACGATTGAACGGTTGCCCACCAATGATAATATAAAGCATTATCCATATCAGACTGACCCAGCTTGCAAATTCAGCAGCTGACCAGTGTGCTGTGAAGCACTGATTCGGTTTGTTTGTCTCCCCCAAAACTGCGGCCACCCAGAAATTTTGGTCAGCAGCGGGCCACTGATATGTGGTCCTGTATTGGATAAGCTTTTGGAAGATGGACAGATGTAGGCCTACTGCATCAAGGGTTAGTGTCTAATTTATAGCTGGAATAACAGGAATGTATCCTAAACACCATGTGCTCACTGCATTTGTGAGCCATTCCCTTGTAAGGAATAAGCCATGATCATCATTACTACGGAGCATAAAGGTCACTCATCATTTGCGATGATGACTGGTATGCAGTCCAGATGTCCCTTGTGCTTAAAACTGCCTGGGACAGACTGCAGATGATGATGATTATGATGATGGTGTCCAGGAGATGAGATCCTGGCCTCAGACCTTATTGACTCTTACTGCCCCTCATCCAGTGTGCCAAGAATGCTTTGTGAGTCGTAGGATTCCACTAAGTCTAGTTCCCTAAAGCTGCTCTTTAAGAACTCTATTATTTTACCATGTACTCACAGTCATGCCTTGCTTTCCTGCCCCCTGTTCCCTCCTTAGTGTGGCTCTAACGTACCACACCTGTTGCTCTTTCGTCTAGCTTCTTGTGGATCACCCCCTGCTGCCCATCGTTTGCTCCCTCGTTAGTCTGGTAAAAGAGTGCTTCCCAGTCCTGTGCTCCCCAGTCCGGTCACTGATATCATCCTAGTGTGTGCACTGCTATCTGCCCTTCTGCTAGTTGTGCCTTTTGTTTGACTCCAGGTGGTCTTTCTGCTTGCCCGGTTCCTGTTCCGTTGCGATAAATGCCTTATTGGGTTTCCCTTACGCATGCTCCTGTTTGGAACGTGACACTCACTTCTGTATGCTCTTCACTGATGAAGTAGTCCATTGTATGTATGTAGGTAAAAAAAGAACCTGGAGAACCATGACTGTACAGACAAATCAATGGAGTCTCTGCGATGATTTTTAACATCAGAACAGCTTTTTCAAAATTAAACCCATATTCATAATTTTATAAGATAATTAAAGAAATAATATATTGGTGGACACCAGGCAGTCTCTACCAATCCATTCAAACTTGCCATGACAGCTAAACAGGGATCATACATGATTTGTAATCTGTAATTCCATCATAAAGACTTGTAATCCACACAGATCTGTCTGATGTGCTCATCATTCTATTTAATAAAGGAACCTTTCCCTGATATAGTTTGAGGGTAACATTTATTCCTGGAACCCACACATGACAACTGGTATGCAATTTGAGCACATAACAGGGTTATATGCACTATTCAGAACTAACTTGAGAATGACTTTGAAAATCAAATTCAGTTCGTAAAATTGTTTGAAGAAACAGTGTAGAATTAGACTTTGAGTGTAAGGAAGTAGAATTGAGATGGAATTGATTTTACATACATGGTGAAAGTGCAGTTGTAACAATACAACGTAATATTTAAATATGGATTACACAGAATATTAACATAAATGGCATAAAAGCATAGTCTGAATCCTGCCCCCCCCCCAAAAATTTTTTTTTATGGCAGCAAAAAGTATATCAGTTGACAAAAAAAATCGGGAACTGGCCACACCTTGCAAGAAGCGGAATTGGAATGACAGAATGTAATTAATTTCAATTCAAAGCAATTCAATCTAATCACACAACACAAGAATGTAATTTAATTTAGGAAGCTGGTAGATGTATATATTGACCTTATATATGTAGTAGTGAGTGAAGATTACATGTGCATTATTGTAAGATTTAAATTGTTTAGTCATTGCCAATTCTAACAATGTACAATGCGATTTGGTTTATGTCAGCCCTCAAGGCCATTGTCCATGTGCATATATTTATTATTTTTGCATATTTAACTGTTTGTGTGTTACCATTTGTGAGGAGTCTGTAGTAGCTTTTCTTGTGAACGTTGATGGGTTTTCAAGTGGATAGGGTTGTCATAGAGTTATTCCTATGACTGTATGAAGTACTCTTCCACAATTGTACATAAAATGACAGTTGAATTATGTATTCTACAGGCGACAAGTACAATATGACACTCTGAATAACAGTGACGTCAGCAGAGGCGGGTGCTCGAACTGGGGGGTATGACTGACGGGTATTTTTTTGCCGCCCTAAATATTCGTAAATATTCGTGATCGCGAGGGCTGAATTCAGTATTACCATGCTGCGTAATTCAGACTGAATTATTAAGGTGTATTGTAAAAGCTGAACTTACACTCTGTATATGGATTTATGTGAAATTACTTACATTTAATTCTATTCCCTTATATTCAAAGTAATTAATTAGTTCGTTACTTAATTAATTCGTTCGTTAGTTAATTAATTGTGTTAATTGAATTTGATTTTCAATGTTATTCTCAAATCAGTTCTGAATGCTGTTCTAAACCCTGTTATGCACTCAGATTGCATACAGGTGTTATAACAACGAGTCCCCTTTGCGCTAATTTATAGTCTGCACCAGGGGTGCCCAATACGTCGGTCGCGATCGGCTAGTATACCGCGAAAGTAGTGCGGGTAGATGGCGCGATGTTCAGCCGATCATCTATCCCCCCTTTGGCGTTCGACACTTGATTGACGTGATGGGCAGCCAGTCTGCTGTAACTTCGTCACAATAGGTTACAATGAACAACTACTTAAAGCCCTTCTCTTCAAACGTATCATGAGGATCTCACGGGTCACCATGCAGGCAGAATAGGCGAATATATTGCGAGTTAATGCAAAGTGACCCATCTAGCCTTTCAGTTTATATCTAATAAAAATGAGTGGGGAGCCGGAGTAAGTAAGGAACCATAAATGCATTGGATTGTATTGTGCTGTAAGGGTTCATGCAGTGGTGCTAGGTTCGCCAACATATACTGTACACACACAGCATTTATTTATTTTTTTTGGGGGGGGGGCATATTGCTACAAAAATGATAATTTACAATAAAACATATCACACACTGCCCAAATGGATATTGTGGATAAACAAGGTAAAACAAAGGACGTCGAAGGTGTACACAAGGGGGGTATTCTCCGTACGTCGCTTAAATCATCCAAGATCAGAAGCCTCATCTTGGATCAGTTAATGGAGGTGAAAA
>JAODKN010000041.1:19791885-19802462 GCA_026774425.1 Petrocephalus zakoni | reverse complement strand
TCACTCAGGCCTTATACACTTTCTTACGGCAGGCCACCAGGCAAACCCGCTTCCCTCACCTGGTCACCAATCATCATTTCACTCAGGCCTTATACACTTTCTAACGGCAGGCCACCAGGCAAACCTCATTAGCCTCGCTATGCTGCTGCTCCCTCTTCTTCCTCCTTTTGTCCTTCTTCTTCTCGTTGCCCGGGCCGGACTTGCCCCCCGAGGGCTTCCCGGCCCGGGACTTGCCGGAATCCCGGGTGGCCTTGTCCTTGCACGCTTCCGAGTCGGAATCCGAGTTGCTGTCGACCTGCAGCAGTGCGAAGCGCGAGGTCGTCGTGGGAACCGAGATCACAGCAGATGCCATGTTGGTACCTGGATGAGTGTGAGTAGAGTACACCAGTGGACAACACACAACTTAACCAAACAGTTATTCGAGTTTAAAAAAAATTAAAAATCAATAATGACTAATGGGAAATGAAGATAACTGAACAAAAGTAGTATTGATATTGCAATACACTAATGCCCTTGGCTAAATAGGCAGCAAAATACAGGATAAAACAGAATTGTGTTCCAACTCAAGAGTCAAGTAAACATTAAAAGGTCAATAACCGTAACCGTTACTTTAAAAGGACAATGCTATTTCACCAAGATGAGTAGAACACATTCTGAAATTATATAGAGATGGTTTTTCCATTAATATAAACAGCTGTTTACTTGTTTTTACCATTCAGACTAACTAGACAACTGAAAATTCAGCAATAATTATATAATTGCAAGTATTCATATACATTAAGCAAGTTATTTTTCCCAACATCCAAAGAAAATCATTTTTAGACAGGATATTTTTTAATATAGTTAATTTTAATTGATACTATTTTTAAAAAGCATGTTAAAACTGACTCAAATGACACTGACTGTCAGTTAAGCAATCACAGATATGCTATGCTGTCCTACAAGAAAACTGCACGAGTATGCAAAAATTCACAAACTGTAATATTGCATTTAAGTTTACTTATAAGGGAAAACAGAGAACACCGTAAGACTGCATAACCAATACACTTCTTAAAAGCAACCAAAAAAACAGAAATGGACACTTTACACTGGCATTTAAAAATGTCAAGTTATTTTTAAGAAATAGGCAGTTGAACATCAGGCTATTCTAAAATGTACACATACAAATGAAAATTAAGAGCAGGTTTTAGTTATTTTTTACCTGAACTACCTCTTGCTTTGTTAGGAGCTGGTAACCATAGTCAAATGTTCGGGATCACCTAGCATTTTCCATGCATTTAAAACCAATACTATTAAATCACCAATGTACCATCAGATCATAAAAATATGATAGTCAATTTATTTCATAACTATGGTCATCAAAACTTTACATTCAGAGAATTTGCAGACCTTGGGGATTCAATGTATAATTTTTTGAAGATATTTGAGAGAAATCTTAACTGAGGCCTTCTTTAGCTCTTCCCAGAGGTGTGACTGGTTTCTAGGGCACTTTTCCTCTGACCTTACAATGAAGCTCCTCCTACAGGAGTGTGACAGCGTTGAGATCTAGAGATCATATCCAGCCTTGGGCAAGCAGCTTAATGTAATAAGCTAAGCTACTACCTCTGTGCTACATGAAAGCCATCAGAGAAATGCGTCTGGTTATACGGAAAGCTACATGGCTAAGGCAGCTTAACTTCACTGAGGCTACTTTAAAAATCCAGTCTCTAGGACTAAAACAATTCCGCTCCTAAATTTTCCAAATAGTAATTTATTGCAAACATATTCTATATTGCATTTGTCGTTATCTTGGATTTGCCTCAACTGGTTTGGAAAACAGAAGAAAAAAAAAATAAAAAAATCAACCTCACCAATAGGAGTATCAACTCCAAAGAGTATTAAAATGTGAATAAGTTCACATAACAGTACAAAGACAAACCTGAAAACAAACTGAGAACACCTGCATAAGATACTTTACATAAAACAATGTTGACATAGTTCTCTTAAAACACACTGCCAGTGCATTCACTTAGTATAAGCCCTGAAAAAGTCAAAAGGCACCAACAACGTGTTCAGGTTCATACTCAATGTCTTTGAAGTTGACAACAGCTTTGTCTTTGAAATACAAAATAACTTGAAAATGTTTTTTCCCAAAAACATAACTAGTTTTGAGCAAGTTGTGGGCATAACGTTAGATTGTAATTAGGTGGAGATATATATAGAACTAACACCAGCACAACGTACATGATTTGGTTGATCAAATATCAGTCAGTCAGGGTCACTCTGGAGATATGTAGCAATGTAACACTTGTCAGCGCTACCGCCAGTCCCGTTTCTCCACCAAATAGGCTTTGCAGGCTGCCTGAAGAAATCAGCAGCAATTGACTGCTGGCCACATGGGAGGCCTGACGCAAAATAGGCCTGTAACCTTCCTGCTTCATTATTCCGTGGACTGTGTAAATCTGCACTGTAGCAGCACCAAAGCAGCCCCATGCCATTACAGTTCCTGTGCCATGCTTGACGGAAGGCATCAAGCAGTCCCCCCGCATCTATTCATTTGCTCTGTTATGCTCTTTAATCCAAACACCACAAGCTTAGACTCCCATGCATTATCTATACCCACGTGTCCTCAGTTACGGTCACTGCAGTCTGGAGCCCATCCTGGATGCTACAGGCTCCAGGCAGGGAATAACTCAGGATGGGCTGCCAACTCATCATCCATCAATTATACTCTAACATCCAGTTACCCACTGAGCAATGGCTATGTTCTTTTGCCCATTTTAACCTTTGTATTTCGCATTTTCAGATATGGCTTTTCTTGGGATCTCTGCCTCCCACCCGGGAGTTACCTCCTCATTCTTACAGATGCACTGGTATGTGACATAAAATGAGGGCCTGCAAGGCATCCATTTCTCAGACAGATGCTGGTGTACCTCCTGTGCATTTGTACATGTGGACTTTCTGCTTTTTCTATCCTGGTTAGATCCAGTTTGCCACACATTTGTTTGAAACCTTCAGTTTCTTGACAATGTAATACGTGAGATAATCTTCATTTCACAAAAAATAAATTGATATTTCTTAGGAAAGCAGTTTCATTTGGGCCATTTTCTGAACCTTAGGAATTCCAGTATCATGCAACCCAAGCGAAGACAGCAATATTTTCTTTATTTAACGGAATAGGTTTCGGCTGTGCCAACACAATCACACAGGTTTAATAACAAATTTGCACTTAAATATGATTATGGAAGAGCTAAACACTTTACTGTTAGAAGACTGGAATAATGGCTGCGGAAAATTGGCCTTCGCCGCCATATGTAAATAATAAAATTAGTTATTGAAGGCAGTAATAGCCATTTGCCACATTCATATCACTAATATTACCTTGACAAAAAGGTATCACTTTTCAAAAAAGAAATTCCTTGGTGATTCCAAACTTTTGAACATTTGCGTGTGTTATTGCATTAGAAGTTACATACCTAAAAATATTACAGCTCCTCTTGCGTAACTGAAACGAAGGAACATGATTTATACATCGTGGCGAAGAATGATTCCACCACTATTCACACGTATAAGCAAACAGACGCATGATCACCATTTACTGCCATTACCAAGACGTGATAAACACGGCTCAGTTTGTGATTTAGTGACCGCTGCGTCGCATTCAGAAGAATAAAAGAAGTTTTTCCTCTTTTGTAAAGAAGCAGCTTCAGCAGGTTTGGCGAGTCACCGAACGCCTCTCATACGTCCCACAAAGCTCCCACTCACTATATACACATTTTTTATGTATGTGTGTGTGTGTGTGTGTGTGTGTGTGTGTGTATATATATATATATATATATATATATATATTTTTTATTTATTTGTTTATTATTATTATTATTATTATTATTATTTATATTTTTTTATTACACACACACGTTTTGAGGACCAGCGTGGCTACTGAAATTAAATGACAAACTTACTTGTTATTCAACAATAGCAAAAGCAGACAAAAAATATTCACTTCACGGTCCCGCACGAATGTTTATTTTAAAAGCGATTCTAATGCCGGCGGCTAACTGGTTAGCACGCTAAAATAAGTACTTTACATGAAAATTACACGACAAACAGAATACAATCTTAAGTTAACTGAATTATCGCATTGTACTAATGTCTCATTATGAGTCGCAGCGTGCTAAAATGCTGATATACACCGTTTTTATAAGCCACTGGAGCCCGTTTACCTCGCTGGTCCGGCTCCCGTCACGTCGGAGAAGCAGCAGCGCTACGGAAGCCCCGCGGTACAAAAAGAGCCAGTGTCGCGTTTCTATTTATAATTACGCGTGTGAATTAGGGAGGCAAGCCTTTGTGTCTGAAATCGCCACATTGTACGCAAATAAAGAGGTGGCACAGTAAATACAGGCCTACCTGCCTGACGAGAGAGACCGAACTTGCAAACCGGGAGACTGCGGCTAAAGAAGCCAGCGAGGGATTCGGGGACCTGGAGGCGTTTGCCCAGCGATCATGTGCTTCGCCTCTATAGTTACAATGGGCATGTTCTTAAAGAGCCTGAAGAGAAATGGGCTAGCCGATGAGAGCTGGGAAAACGAAGAATAAAGGAGTTTTATATCATTAGGCTAGTATGACCACCATAAAATGCTACGGACAAATTAAGCCTCAACGATAATAAGAACGGATACACCATTTCTGATATATAATCAGGTGCAAACATTACATTTTATATTGTTTTACGATATAAAGTCATGCATCACCCTCATACAATTCTCTAAATTAAATTGTTCTACTGATTAACGTTGAGATATTTAAAGTAACAAGTTAAATGAGAAAAGTCATATTATAAGGGGTGTTTATATAGGGCCTAGTACAGGATGTACAATTTCTCAATAATAGATAAAAAATTCTCACTAAATGAAATATCAAATACACTTAATCTCTATGCATTGTTTTTTTTCTTTACACCCTAGATAAATCTGACATTTTTTAGTAGAGTGATGTATTAATGATGTTTATTTACAATATCCTATATTTTAGCTTGAATAGTTCATTTTGACTCTTTAGATTTTTTTCCCCCAGATAGTCTGAAACTTGGTATGAAGTGAAATCAATTTTTCTAAATTTTTAAATCTAGATTCTTAGGTTTTACAAGCTTCCAAATTAACACCTTCCTTGTATTACAGGTCGCTACCATTTTATTGAACCCATCTGCCCCCCCCAGAGGCCAATAAAGTCCCCCTCCCTCCGCCATCCACTGTTCTGTTCACCCCCGCATCATTGTTGTTGATGCTTTGTCTTGCATTGTTGGTCTTTGTCTGCTTGTGGCTTTGTTGTCACAAACGCTGATGATGAATCTCTGAGAAATGGGTGATTGTGCTGGAATGACAGCAAGTGGAAGTTAAATCTGAGCATCGGCAAACCCGTTTTAGGAGTTTCGCCAGGCTGAAATCTTCCTGGTACTGAAAATGTAAAACTTATTTAGCAAGAAGAAATCAGAAAACGCATGAACGATAAGTGGTGGCGGTGACTTTGAGGTTGAGGTTCTGCCCCTGCAAATATGTTTTATTTGCCAAAGGAGCATACACACAACACTAAAATGCAGATAACTGTATGTGGGTGGCAATGTGCCCATAATTACGGTCCCCGCGGTTACTCTTTAACTAGCAGACGTACAGCGATCAGCCATAACATCAAAACCACTGAAAGGTGATGGCATTAAAAGCATCTCTCTCGTTACAGTGACACATGTCAAGGGTTCCATTATATATTAGGCAAGTAAACAGTCATATTGAAAGCTGTAAGAATGTGGAATGTGAGTGGCTTTGAAAAGGGGCAAATTGTGTTGGCTAGATGACTGGGTCAGATGGAGAAATGAGCAGATCTTGTGGGGTGTTCCCAGCATGCAGTGGTCAGTACCTGCCAGCAGAAATGATTTGAGGACCATGTAGAACAGTTCAGGGTGCTGCTTTGACCTCCAAATTCCCCAGATCTGTGGGATGAGCTGGATGAACAAGCCTGATCCACAAAGGCTCCACCTTGTAACTTACAGGACTTAAAGGACCTGCTGCTAACATCCTGGTGGACACCTTGCGATGACTTGTGGACTCCATGCCTCCATGGGCCAGAGCCATCATGGCGACTCAATATTAGGCAGGTGGTAAAATCAGAGTAAAAGCCTTCTTGACACAGGAGAACTCTGCGTTAATACTGGGTCCTCTGCCTCTCTGTCGATACTGAGTGTATACAGGGAAGAGGGAGAAATGCACTTAATGCCGCTTCTCACACATTATGTCGATCAATGAATCCTGCAGTAGGAGGAGTGTAAAAGAAAGAGGCTCGCCGGTGGCAGAGTGATGGTGTCACTCCCATGGGGGCTGTGCACTGAGGGAGAGGCTACTCAGTGAGGCTTTAACAATACAAATCATTTATTTTATCAGAACATGAGGTCTACAAAAAGTATAAATAAATTATAGAAACAATATGTACAGTCCCGTTAAATTAGAAAAGTAATCTCGCATATAACACGAAGGCCTTATAAATCAAGATCACTATTATAGAGGAAAAAAATGAAAGATTATACATTTTGATTATGATCAAAGGAATATTGAGGGCAAGAGTTAACCTAACCCAATGACTACTTGGTGCTGCAATGACGGGACTGAAGAGGTATGTCGGAGGCTTGAGGGAGAGGGACTGAGACTGTGGGTCCTGTTGTTGAAGTAAATTGTAGGGAGCACCGGATAAGCAATAAGTGAAAACATGTGACCGACCTGACTTCCATCATGGAGGTGCGTCTCGCAAGCAGAACACCAAGATACATACATCAGAGCCTAGTGGCACAAACAGGCTGACGATACCAGTTACGCTCACATTTACATAAATATAAGTGCATGGTCAACAGTTAGGGCATCAAACAGCTCATCTTACAAACCAGTACTGACTGACTGCTCACCGGACACCTTCTAGGCAAGGCTTGGTCAGTCGGTTTTTCGGGACAACTCGATAGAGTCTTCCTGGAAGGATCCAACACTAGCTTTCAGCCTGGTTTGCATACTGGACAAGCATGATGGGAGCAAGTCTGCCTGTGAGCCGATGCGCACCCACCCGCCTCCTTCTCCTTGAGAGTGCCCCCACGGCCGGCTGCTAGGCATCACATCATCTCTGCTCTCCGCAGACGCCCTAGGCGGGCCGTTGGCAGCTTGCTTGGGATGCCGTCCTTCGTCAGGGAGGTGGGGCCGGCACTGGGAGTCTGTCACCAGCTCCTTCAGTTTCTTTCTCAGCTCACGGCTTGTCATCTTGTAGAAGAAGAGATCTTTCTCCAGCTGCTGGATCTTCTCCTCTTTTGCCTTCATGTTCTCACCCTGTCCACTGTTCTGACCCTCTAAACACAAAGAGCTGTTATGATTACCTTTAAGGGGCAAAATATTTACATACAAGATCCCAATGATGTCCCTATTGGTCAGTACAGACAAAGCAATGCATGCAGAATGTCCATGAGTGGCTTAACCTTTGATCTCCTGCAGGAGAAGCTGCATGCTGTGCTGGTGCTGCCTCTGCTGCTCCGTCAGTCGGCGGTCGGTGTCCAGGGTGAGGCGCTGTAGAGCAGCCTCCAGCTCTCTGACCACACCCTCCTGCTCCTTGGCCTGCAGCTCCAATTCTTCACAGCGAAGCCGCAGCCTCCGTTCAGTCTCTCGGAGATTCACCACCTAGGAAGGCGGGGAGTATGAAAGGAGACTCATCCAAAATGGATATAGCCCCCTGGGCAACAGTATACCAACTGCATGGGGGTATACCAACTGCACCCCCTCCCTGACCTGTGACATCACACTGAAGAGGAACAGAATGCGGAGGCAGGTCTTGCTGTTCAAAGGGAGGTACATACAGGTAAATACTGTGTGTAGGTATGTGTTTGAAAAAGGTTACTGTCAGTGGTGGCTGTCAGAAGGACAGGGGCGGGGACATAAAAGGGCACCTATTGCGTGAGGTGTGCACCCCCCACGGACAGAATGGCACACGATGTATGGTGAAGAATGCTTCACCAATTTGAGATTAAGAAGCTAGATGCCACATTTTCTTACACATAGGGACATCTAGAGGGTGTTCATCTGCTTCCCTCATATGTACCAGATTTCCTCTCCATTACAAGGGGACATCATCAAGTTCTCACTTGGAAGGGCACCCCAGAAGGCATCACATTCTCTCCACTAGAAGGGCACTTCATAACGGCACCCTTTTCCATTGGAAGGGTACCCAAAGGGACCGCTTAGACCAAGGCTGCCCAATATGTTAATCGCAAAGGTAGTGTGGGTAGATCGCGTGTTAGATGTCATCCACCCTCCCTCTGGCAATCGCCGCTTGATTGACATAAAGGGCGGCCAGTCTGCTGTTGCGTAAAACTTTTTTACATTAGGTTACCATAACAACTACTTCTCCTCTAACATATTAGGCTACGTTCACACTGCTACATTTCCTTTTTAAAACGCAGACATCAGTCTCTGGTTTTGCCTTTCATCCACACTACCCTGAAACTTTCAGCCTCCAAAACTGGAGACTTTTGTAAACGCTCTCCCGGCCAAATACTGCTGAAAGCTCTGCTTTAGAGTTGCAGTGTGGGTGAGTGAAGACGGAGACTTCGCTCCATTTCTCAATATGCGGATTTTTCCATTTCTCAATACCAAGAATGCAAAGACCATACTTGTGCTCTTGGTAAGACCGGTCTCACTAACCTGCCTCCAAAGAACAAGCACGGGACGCAATGACTCAATCAAAGAGAGCGTTACACAGTGTGACTGCAGCATAGTTCAGCAAAGGAAATTCATTTTGCGATCACTGTGTGGATGCGGGCATGCCCACCATTGGTTACTGGATTACAAGTATGAATGGAGGAGGTTCAGTAAGAAAATGAAGTAACTGTAATTTGCAATATAAATTTAAAATGTATGTGATTTCACTTTACACCTGAATGTCTAGAACAGTACATGAGTACTCACCCAGATTAACAAAGTACTGTCAGCTATAATACCCCAAATTTGTTTTGCTTGTACAGTATTTGGGTATAGGGTTTAACATGCTATTAACTTGCCATTTATCCCAAGTGGCAGATTCGGCAAATAACCTGAGGCATGACCCTCACCTGCAGCGCTAACGCCGAGCTCAGCCCCCGTGAAAACATTAAAGACTCACATTCAAAAGGTACCAAGAGCAAGGCCCCAATCTCCACATACTGTGACACTTGACTGAATAGTCTCTGCAGTCTCATTATGTTAAATTCTGCGTATCCTAGCCATCAGGCGTCCATGTTTACCTTGAAGGACAGGAAGTTTTTTTTTTTCCATTTGATGGTGATTAAAGAAAACAAAGCTACCAGTGAATTCCTAGCCATGGAAAAACATTTTGACCATACCTCTGAGTGCCTGAAAATACCTGCTTTTATACCGCATGCCATGTCTCACACTCGGAGGGCAGGGAGCTGCCATTTAGCACCACTGTCATTCTGTGCGAGCGCCGTCTCTCTGCCATCGCCCCATCGGCCAGGCTATGTGGTCAGGAGATGGGCCTCTTACTTCAGAGTAGGGACACATACCTCACAGCGCAACAGTGACCATGCCAGGGATTCCAGGAAGTTCTTTATGGTGTATACAGGGGATAAGAGGAGAGCACTGGAAGGGATTAATGCATAGGTATGACCTCCAGCTGGTCCACTACAATCAGCGACACCCACCTTGTTGAAATACTTGAGTAGCAGGGCCTTGACCTCTGCGTAGGACCACGTCCCCAGCCTCTCCATGATGCCCTCCTCGCTGGGGCACGCCGTCTGAGATGTCTCCTTCAGCACTTTCTTAGCGTCCCTGATCATGTGCTTTTTATACTCGATGGCAGCGTCCAGAGCCTCCAATCCCTCCTCCAGCTGGAAGAGTGTGCTCTCCTCCTGTGGAGCCAAAGGCAGCCAGGCACGGCTGACCTGATTTCTCCATGTTTTTAAATCCACGATGGCCCAGGGCTTGGCTGTCCTGGGCCTACACATCCCCAATGACACTGCCTTCAAAAAGCATCCTTACATAGACAGTCGGTCTAAAGTTAGAAAGGCATAGCATGTGACTCCCTATCCTAATAACGACTTTAATTAGGTAATAAATACCTGAGGAAGAATATGAACCAGGCCAAAGTGCAGCTACCTACCACAGGTCTAAACTCTTTTTGGTTTCTACTGCAGGTTACAAAAAGAATAAAGCTGATCCATCCATATCCTTCACTGAAATATCAATATAAATTATTTTATACACTCAACCATACAGAAACTTCAGAAAAGAAATAAACAGCAGAAGGGTGGGGCTGCCATCTGCACACAAGCAGGCAAAACTATGGCAAATAAGACGAGGAACGGCTGGTGGTGTTTACAGCAGCCCTCAGAGATCAAGCTGAACATCTCCTGAATCTGTGTTTTCCAGTAAGCATCTGGGACAAATATACACACAGTAAATCGTGACCGAAGACTGAATGTGCAAGTGTTGGAGAGGAAGGTCTGAGGGTGCCGTCATGCGGGGTCTGCCCCGGAAGTGAGGGGGTGGTGCCAGCCAGCCAAAATCAAGACACATTTCTTTTAA
>JAODKN010000041.1:19775494-19786812 GCA_026774425.1 Petrocephalus zakoni | reverse complement strand
GACCCTGGTACAGACTCAGAGCTGCTCCTTCCAGAGGGACACTGGTACAGACTCAGAGCTGCTCCTTCCAGAGGGACACTGGTACAGACTCAGAGCTGCTCCTTCCGGAGGGACCCTGGTACAGACTCAGAGCTGCTCCTTCCAGAGGGACACTGGTACAGACTCAGAACTGCTCCTTCCAGAGGGACCCTGGTACAGACTCAGAGCTGCTCCTTCTATAGGGACCCTGGTACAGACTCAGAGCTGCTCCTTCCAAAGGGACACTGGTACAGACTCAGAGCTGCTCCTTCCATAGGGACCCTGGTACAGACTCAGACCTGCTCCTTGCAGGCAGAGCTGCCCCATCCCACCCCACATGTTGCACATCTCACCTTCACTGAGGGCTTCTGGGAGTTCTCCTGCTCCTCATTGATGTTTCTCTTCTCACTCTTACTCCGTTCAAGTTCTTGCTGCAGCTGGGAGATCTTCATTGCATAATGTCTGTTCACAGCTTGGGCATCCCTCCCTAGGTCACATACACAGTGGTACTCAGCCCTCTCTCTCTCAGGCACACGCACACACTCCTCCACTATCCAGTGTGAAATTCACCTACATACATGCTGAGCATTAGTGGAATAACTCAGAAACTCACAGACTTGGCTAGGCCACACATTTATACAGTATATTGCCAAAAGTATTGGGACGCCTGCCTTTTCACACACACAGACTTTAATGGCATCCCATTCTTAATACATAGGCTTTAATGTGGAGTTGGCCGATGGTTTAGGAGTTTATGGGAATTCTTGACCATCCTTCCAGGAGAGCATTTGTGAGGTCAGGCACTGATGTTGGATAAGAAGGCCTGGTTCGCAGTCTCCGCTCTAACTCATCCCAAAGATGTTCTATCAGATTGAGGTCAGGACTCTGTGCAGGCCAGTCAAGTTCCTCCAAACCAAACTTACTCATCCATGTCTTTATAGACCTTGCGTTGAGCACTGGTACACAGAACAGGAAGGAGCCATCCCCAAACCGTTCCCACAAAGTTGGGGGCATGAAATTGTCTAAAATCACTTCATATGCTGAAGCATTAAGAGTTCCTTTCACTGGAACTAAGGGACCAAGCCCAGTCCCTGAAAAACAACCCCACAACATAATCCCCCCTCCACCAAACTTTACACTTTACAATGCAATCAGGCAAGTACCGTTATCCTGGCAACTGCCAAACCCCGACTCATCAGACGAATTGCCAGACAGAGGAGCTAACAACTGACTGCGGAATATTTGATTGCGAGCAAACTTCACAAATGGATTTATTGCACAGGTGGCAGCGACCCATTCTTACACAAATGTTTGTAGAAGCAGTCTGCATGCCTAGGTGCTTGATTCTATACACCTGTGGCCATGGAAGTGGTTGGAACACCTGAATTCAATGATTTGGAGGGGTGTCCCAATACCTTTGGCAATATAGTGTACAAACGGACAACTTAAATAAGGTGTGTTATAACACATACAAGCTTATACTATCAGGAATTATAACCAGGGATGCACATAACTGGTACACAAGTACACATTCACTATATAGAACAAATATGTACTTATTTTATGTGGATTTGCTCTGCTATGATAAGAAATGACCATGCGTTTTTATCTTCACATAACGAATGAAGTACAAATTAGCTGTATTAAAGTTGATATGCATGGAAATTCCTTGTCACAGCAGAGCAAATCCACATAAAATAAGTTTGCATCTGTGCCGTCACAACAAGAAATTGCAGCACGTATTGTTTTATGCAGTGAATGCACACTTGCGTACCAGTAACGTGCAACCCAAACTGTAGTCTTGTTATTCATATGGACGTGTACGTAAGCCTTTTCATTTTTATCTAAGACTAGTAACGGAACACTATGCAGAAATGCGTCAACTCATTAATTTTGACTTTTTTGTGTTTTCTACTTACTTTGTAACTGCCTGTTGTAAGGATGCTGTATAAAAGTATGTGGCAGACGATACTGAGTACACTGCTGCTTTGAGAGGCTGCTACTGTACCAGTTTTTACTAGCTCCTTAATGAGTTCCTCCTTCAAGCGGATGTTGAGGGCAAGCTCCTTGATCCTCTGATGGGCGCGATCGTATCGTATCTCCGCCTCCCTCAAGCTCCGCAGGTTCATAGCTTCAGTCCTCTTCAGGGCATGCTCCTCTGTGCTCCTCAGGCCGGTGCAATGCCCAATGTCACTGGCTTCATAGTCTGCTACAGGGCAAGGGGTAGGGCCAAGATGAGACATACATGAGGTCACCATTGTTCCAGAAGACAACACCTGCGGTACATCAGTAGCCTTTGCCGACATTGGTCAACCTACGTAGATGTTAAATGACACTGGGTTTACTGGCACAGAAATGATGCCAGAAGCCCATCCATCCATCCACCAAACACAAGAATTATAAATTATAAATGGCATTTATCGTATACTCTCAAATATTGCCCAGTCAAATCAAAAGAGCCAATGAATTAACCAAATAAGTGGGTTAACTCCGTCCATGACTGATGTCATGTGGTAAATGTCACCGATTAGCTAGACACATTGTTCTTCCATCAGTACTTCTGTACCCAAAACAGCATAATACAAAGACTGGGAAGGAACTGCAGACGGACTAAATAACTGAAAGCACCTGCAGGGGGTGTGGCCTGGCGAGGGGCCTCCCACTGAAGAGCCGATGGTCTCTCTGGCCCATTCCTAGAGGCCACATCTGGGCTCAGCCGGTGGGTCCAGGTGCGGTTCATAGCACGTCTGCCACAGACACAGAAGCTCAGCCGTTTATGACTGGATGCCAAAACTCAGACTCTCATACAAATGATACCAAATTCACGAACCATGAGACCCATTTTCTGCAGCAAAAGTATATCAGTAGCATCTCCAGGCCTACAGAAAGCCACTTCTAGTTATACCCAGAGCTCACTTCCCTGGCAATCTTACTTGAGACCTTTGGTCTGTTTTCTCTTCCCTGTGTCACCTTCCTCCTCATCGCTATCAGAGCCGACGCTCTGGGCCAGAACCTCATCTTTCTCTTCGATCTGGGCCAACAGCAGCTGACTGCGGGTCTTGAAGGCCGCCATGACTCTCTCGAGGGAGTAGGCTGGAGGACTGGTGTGCACCTACACACACCACGCACATGAGTGAGAGCATGCACTTCCTAGTGGAGATACATTTGGGACAGAAGTGCCTCCTAACCGTTTCCCCATTTAATCGTAACTTCTGTAGTTCTAAATCTGCATGCGTAAATGAAGGTCATACCTTCCTGTTTGCAGCTTTGTCCTGCCCGTGTGAGTCTCTCTGTAGCTGACTAAGCAAAGGCACGCTATACGGCCTCGGTGCAGCAGTCTCAGACCCCCCAACCTCCACTGACACTTCCGACGTGCACGTCCTGGAGGTCATAAGGTCGTTTCTCAGGCGATCGATCAACAACTGCTGTTCCTCAAGCTTCTCATTCTGGAAAATCAGTAGTATGATAAAAGTTTAATATTTCAAAACCTCACTGCTGACCGAATCTCATAACTACAAGCTGGTTACGATGGCCCAGTCGCCACCCTCTGAAAGAGGCGTTAAGCTCATCTACCAGCCAGTCTCACCTGCAGGCGACTCATGTTCCTCTCCTCCAGCAAGGCCCTCTGGTATGCTTGGCTCTCCTGATCTAGTCGCTTCACTTCAGCTTGCAGCTCCTTCAGTTGTGACTCTTTCTGGGAGAAGATCTGTTCATCCATGGACAGAGAATCCTAGAAGAAGGATCAAGTTTCACATCAGAAAAAAAATCTCAGAGTGGTTGAAAAAGCAATTACATATGACGTTAGTGATTGTTCCTCTAAATCCATGCACCACCTTCATTCATCAAAATAGTGACCCACAAATACCACCAGCCAGCCAGACACACCCTGCTCAGAAACACTCGCTGGTGCAGCTACCTGGCACTTTTTAAGCTCACGTCTGAGTTGCAGGATAGTGATGTGGTGAGGCTCCGCTGCTGTGTTCTCCACACATCCAGCCTCTGAGGTGGACTTGTGGCTCAGCGCCTCCGTGTACGAGTGCAGCCATTCCTGCAGGAGCCGACTCTGCGTAGAGCTCAAGGTGCCATAGAAGCTGGAGTCCCGGAGATCCAGCAGGAGCTGGACAGCCCTCTGGGTAAGTTTGCGGAACTTGAGAAGCTCCTGCTGGCACCTGGCCGGATCGTCAGCCCGCTCGGCCCCCCCCGGGGGATGTGCACGCCCACCTTCTCGCAGAGCTTCTCGTAGCGTTTGCACCTCCATCTCCAGCTCCCCCAGCCGCTCTTGGTCCAAGTCCCGGTTCACCACGGGCAGGTTGTGGACGGCCCGGGCGCGGTTGGCGAACTTGAGGGAGCTGAGGGTCTCGTGAAGGCTGTGGGAGGAGGGGCTGACGCATGTGATCACCAGGGTCTGGGCATTGCCTCCCAGCGAGTCTTTCAGCAGTCGGGTTATCTTGGCATTGCGGTAGGGCACGTGCCGGCTACGCTGGCGAGGGTCAGCCAGGGCACGGATCACGTTACCGAGAGCCAGCAGCCCACTATTGATCAGGGCTGACTCCTGAAGGCGCTGACCGGTGTTGCCCGTCCGGCCAGCCCGCTCCGACCCCGCCAGGTCCACCAGATGGAATTTGGAGGACACGGTGCGGCCGTCATCGGGGTCGTGCCGTGTCAAGAAGATGGTGAAGACCGTATGGGAGCGGCTGGAGTCTTCGTTGACGCGGGTGGGCCCTGTGTGCCGTGCTGCATTCCCCACCTGCAGTACGCTCATCAGCTCGTCCACAGACTCCACCAAGTTCTCCCGCGCTCCCACTAACACTGACAAAGCGAGAGAGCATCCTCATTCTCATTACTACCCCCATCACCAATGTAGAAACAGACAAGGACGACTCTTGGTTTCTCAATAAGGATTCATGCCATTTTTTAACATATGAAACCAAACTCAGCTGCCATCCCACCACAATATGAGCCCCTGTTTGCCTTACCAGTATTCCCTCTCTCATCTTCTCGGATGTGCATGTCTTTCGAAGCTGCGTCCAGCTCCAGAAGATCCCTCAGCTCTTCCTTATAAACCTCAATGTAAGAGGCCTTCACGGTGAAGTCTGAATTGTGCTTCTCGGCAATGTGTTGAAAGATGTCCTGAATGGCACGAGGAATGATCCCTCTCTCGCTCTCTGTAGAGGAAGCTAGGAAAAAGCCCATCTAAATGTCAAAGTTCAGAATAACATTAAACACAGAAATACAATGAACACAGCCCTGTGGATACTTTAACATTGGACGAATACTTTTCATTGTATCAGTATAATTTATTTTTTACGTTAATCTGTGCAATCCTGCATTGGATAAGAAGTTGGTAGCCAGATGGATTATTTGATCCAGTTATGTAAGCAGGCATTCAGGGGTACGTGGCAGTGAAAGTAATCAGAGGCAGCATTGACACAGCACTCGTCTGGTGCAATGTTCACGCCATGAGACGGTATGTCACTCCTCACCGATGTTGCTCCCTCCGATCGTGTACGTTTTACCCGAGCCAGTCTGTCCGTACGCGAAGACCGTGGCGTTGTAACCGTCCATCAGAGAGGCGACCAGCGGCTTCACGCAAGTGCAGTACACCTGGTCCTGCGGGCACTTGGGTCCGAAGGCGAAGTCGAAGGTGAAGGTGCGGTCGGTGCCGAGGATGAGCTGCGGGGCGCTGGGCAGCGCTCGGACGCAGACCTGGCGGCTCTGCAGGATCTCCTTCGGCAGCAGAGGTCTTATTCGCACCGCCACCTTGACTTTCTCCCCCATGACCTGAGTCATTCTTCAGACAGTCCCACTTTGATCTGGAGAATGAGAGAATCAGAATTCTGGCAGGAATCCACTGCTTAGCTGGTGTGCGGAAAAGCCCCAGTGACCCGCCATGACAACCGTCTAGTGCAGCAGCAAACTTTTGGAAGTTTTGTGGCCTGACTAGGGAGCGCCTTTTCCCGCACGGCTGCGCTCCGGGGCAACGCGCAGTTACCGATTTATTACAAACAGCGCCGATCGATGGCTGTCATTTTGGAAAGACATCATATTGTTGCAAATTGCCTCCGTTACTTGGACTCCTAAATAAAATAATTCATATTAGTCTTTAATGTCATTTTATCGTAAATAGCCAATAGTCAAGCTATGACCTATTTTCTTCGCTTTAACGCGGTTTTTGTTGTTCCTCCGTCTCTTAGCAACCCGCCGACGCTGAGCAGTCAAGAAGAGCGCTTCCTGCCCAAGAAGGAACTTCTGCATGTAATTACCGCAGCGCCCCCAGCGGCGACTTTAGTATCGTCTCTGCTGATAAATAGGCCTCCAGCGGTCTCAGCAAAGCCGTATCATTTAACGCGGATGTCATTTAAGACTGTCATCGCTGTACACACCGATACATATGATGAATATTTCAAGGAACAAAGACAAGACACATTTTCAACTTTTCAGATATTTTATTCTGAGAGCAAATGGATCACAATCCAAGGAATTAGGTTCTAAGCAGCCATCTGGGGTCTGTTTGTAATGAAGGCAGTGTTATGACAGCAGGCCAACGTCTGTCAGTAATAAATGCAGCGTGTGAGATGAATGGGAATGTGAGCCATCTCCATGTGGTGCTCTTTGGCATATGACCACAGGAAGAAGTCGATGACAGCTGAGTTAATGTCCTCATTTGGTTTCCCCTCTCTCTGCCGTATGAGACTCCACAAGTGGGTCTTGATCTTCTCCACGCACCAAATGGAGCAGCCTCGAATCTCAGTTTCCCTTCTGTCTCCTGAGGGAAGCTGTAACCCTGGTGTGGGGAATGAGATGCATGGTCTGCAACACTGACATGTGCACAAGCACACATAGCATTATTACAGGTTAAAAAGACCATCTCTCTTACACACACACACACACATACAAAGTGTCACACTGTCACACATCTTTAAATAATATAGCTTTTATACGTTGGAACTTGCATATGTGGCCTTTTAATCAATCTCTATTTAAGCCAACAGTACCAAAGCTATAAAAGGAACTGTAAGCTAAAGTTACTGATAAAGCATGCCATTATTAGGTGAACCTGCGATAACGAAGCACAAAGCAAAAGCCGACCGCTTAAAGTCAGGGGTGATCATGTTTGCACGGGGGGCTGAAGAAATCGGCACAGTACCCGTAGTTCTGAAACAGAGATTCTCGTCTGGAATTTTACTGAGCGCTGGGTATCACTTCACAGAAACCAAAGGTAAGCAAGTGAGCTGACAAGCTGCAGTGGAGCCCATACCCTCTATAAGCGTGGTCATAAGGGAATCGGAGTACTGCAGTGCTCCCAGATGGACAAGGGCTTGAGGGACCCTGTAGTCTGCAAACATGGTCAGATGGTGCATGTTTGGGATGGAGGCTTCTCCTCTGGCCTCCATTACAACCCAGAAATCAGCCACAAGGATCTGGGCTCTTTTATAGAAGGCCAATTTCTTACCCTAATGGTTGCAAAAAAAGAAAAACAACAAAAAAACAGGATGATTGTTTAAATAACAATACAAAATAATAATTACCCAATGAAACACCACATGGCGGACTAGGGTTCTGGTTAAGTCCCAGCAGAGGGTGCTCTGACCTAACCGTGTTAACGGTGACAGACTTCTAATATGGCTAAGACAGCACAAGTGCGTAGTGCAAGCTGTGGGGACACCAAGCAAAATGTAGGAATATAAAACTACAGCGTCAAGCTGAAATATCACAACACCAATGACACCCAAGCACACCTACTGATATCTGGGGTGCACTTACCTCAAACACCACCTCATCTCTGTAGGATGGCAAGCTTTCCACAATGTGTTTGATCAGCTTCTCTGCGTCATTTTCACCTTTCGCCATGAAGCTACGGACAGAGCCCCCGAACTGCAGCAGCACCTCCCCCGCCTCATTTAGGACGCGCCTCCTCTCTGCGATCAGGGGCATGGCTGTCTCGTTGTCAGATCGCAGGATATGCTTCAGTTCATCCAGAGTTACGCTGGCCATGTACGAGGCCTCCGTGATGGGAATGTCTAAGGGAAACCAAAGCAGACCACTGAAGATGGTGATCATACTCACCTAGGGCAGTGTTTCTCAAACAGGTCCTTGGAGACCCCCAGATTGTCCTTGAGGACCAGCTCGAGAAACACTGACCTAGGGCACTATGGTCAGGGCTGGGAGCCACATACAGAGCAGCAAAAATGGAAGATCAGCTTCCTTCTGATTGGTTCCATTCACCTTCTTCCAAAGCCCTGGTGATAGCTGCACACAAAGCCATGTAGCCACTGTAGGTTTTTTCCCGAAAGGTAACAGTGCAGGGCTTCTCCCCAGTAGGGTGCCAGAAGGAGAAGTTCATGGTGTCCACAACAAATACCCAGTTAATAGCCTGGTCTGTGTTCCAAGACGGGGTTAATGCGTTCATCAGCTTCAGGCTTTGCAGAGCAAAACCTTGAGATCCTCGTACTGTGTAAAGCATCTCTGCTATCTTCCTCACACCCTCTTCTTCAATTGACACATCTCGACTCCTTTCTGCAACAAACTGCCCGGATTCTCTGGGAGGCAAAGGGACGTCCATTGGTCCAGCTTGGGAATACCCTTATGACAGCATAAGATGGTAGTAATGAGATTTTTGATAGAGTAGAAATAAATTAGATGCAAACAATCTTGGCCCTTTTACATCTGGTGATAACTTTACAATTTAATTACTTATTAATATTTGGTCATATATATATATTCTCTGTGAAGTGGACTAAGCCCGGTTTACACTTAGTTTTAGACTGGGTCTTGGGCAACCGGATCACAAGCGGACAGCCAAGGTACATCACCACAAGTACCTATGTCTGTCACGTTTCTCCAAAGTGCCCAGGTGACTACTTGTGTTCATATTTGGTTTCTCCCTACGCCACTTCCCCTAGAATGGCCCCACACAGTGACTGTGACGTAACTGTGACGTCTCTGTGGGGGACGCAGCATTGACGCAGAGCACCTCGGAAAGCGCTCCGTGAGCGATCGGATCACAATGCGTCTTGGTGGTGGCTTACGCTTGTATTTAGCGCTGCCCACTTGTGCTCAGATCGGTCAAGGCTCATTTTAAAAAACAAGCGTAAACAGGGTCATAGTTACACAGTAATTCTTTTTTTCAGTCAACCATTTAAGTCGGATCCTAATAGAAACACGATGTTAGAGAAGCTTCGACCGATTTTAATCACCCTTATTTTTTTATAGATTAGAACCTGGACTTAACATAAACATAGACCTTTGAGCTTTCAACTCAAGTAAGCCGCTTCATGCATGTGTGGTATTTGTACATTAAAATATTTAAAGAAAAAAAGGACTGCAAACCTCGCCGTGTGCGCTACAATAAACTGCAGAAGCATGCATATTCTCGCATGCATTAACAGGTTTCTAGCCGTTTTAACGCTGCATAAGTAAGCCGCTTCTAGAACACGCAGCTGAGCGCGGGGGGGCGGCATTAACATACAGAACTGATCCAGGACCGGCGACACGCTTCGGAAAAGCTGCAGTCTTTAGAGACCCAGCCTCGATGCAACGGAGCACAAAGTCCAACACAAACGGTCGCAGGGTCTCAAGGAATCTGTATAAAGACGCATTTCACCCATTACTTTGCCGTCAACGCCAATGGCCGTTACATGTAAAGGTGGAGAACACTGCGCACGTTTTAGTTCTCTTTTACCGCAAATAAGCTTGTTAGTACCCGAAGGCAGCTGACAGACCCAAAGCACACCGCCCCGAAGCTCCCGCACTTACCTTTCGCATAAGCATGGCCCTTGCCATATCACTTCCGGGTCATCATTCCCTCCTAGCCAATCAGCATCCGTCAGAGCCCCACTCATGTAAACGTCACGCCTACGCGGTACCGAATGAAATCAACTTGCCGGTGACGCCGGCACTTCCAAAGCATTACAACGGCCTGCATATACAACTGTGAAATTACCTACAGAAAATAAGCAACGTGGATGTAAATGTAGTGCACATTTAAACTTTCCAAATTCCAATTCTATTCACATTTGGATTGTTCGTTCAATCAGCCAAAGCGGGCACAAAGGGCGAAAGGTCACACGTGGCAGTATTATCACCATCCTTTATCGAATGAAAATACACAAGGTCCAGAGACTAAAACCTTTGCCATTTACTTAAACCTTTGACAGACTACATTCAGTCCCCCCCCCCCCCCATAATGCTTTCATAATCTCTCCAGAGGGAGAGGGGTGGACATTTTTGGACTAGAGAAGGGGGGCTTGAGTATGTATCTCATTGTGAGAATATTGTCAATGATAGAATTAAACCTCACTGGATGAACATATAGAGATGCACATCAAACATATCCATCATGACAAACGTGGATGGTAAGGACTCCATCATGCATGGCTGCAGCGTTCCAAGAAAGCACATGGAGGAAAAGGTAGCATTTCACTTTATTACTCATGGACAGCAAACTAAACAGGGTTTCAGAAGGAATGTCAACTTCTGCACAAACACATGGGACATGTGGCACTCTGATGGCTACGCGGCTCCCTGAATCACAAATGGACACTTGACATTTAAAAACGCTTAAATAAAATGTAGAAAACCAGTTTGAGTTTGGTTAACGGATTTAGTTCAAATTTTAGTCATACAATGAAATGGGGGTGAGGGGCTACAACCCCACCGAACACAAATATTTCTATTCATAGACGGGTTTTAAAAAAAATAAAATAAAAAAAAAAAGCCAGGTGAACAACAAAATGTGTTCCATCCTTATATAACAGCAATGCACTTGGATGCAATAACCCACCCACCCGCCCATGTCAAACCCCATTTGGTCCAATCAGTACACTGGCATATGATGCACCACAGACAAAATTTGGAAGGAAATTTCAAATTTTATAAAATTCATAGAAACAATCACTGTATATTTACATTTATACAGCCCCCTCGTCTTTCGGAAATGGCCATAGAAGTTGCAAGGAAGCACGATTGCCTACATTGGGCTGTAAGAGTTGGGCTCCTCCTCAAACACTAGGTCCTGCTCATTGTACTGATGGCATGCTGGGCCTAAGCCCGCCACCAGCAGCCGCGCTGCTCTCACACAGTGTTCAGATGGGTCTAACCTACTTAAGAGAACATGGTACAGGTCAGTCACAACTTACACGGAATGACAGCAGGAGGCGAGATCCAAAAAAAGGGGGGGGGGGGGGGGGAGGAGGACACCGTCCTCTTTGTGAGACACCACACATCGAGCTGAAGTTCCGTGATTTAAAAAGGGGGAACATGAGAGCGAGGCAGAGCCCTGAATACGAAACATCTAAAAA
>JAODKN010000041.1:19752786-19767812 GCA_026774425.1 Petrocephalus zakoni | reverse complement strand
GAAAAGGGGATACTGTAACTCAACTGAAACATAAGGCAGGTTATAAAAGACATTTGTCGGCTGTTCTAATCAGGCAGTGAGGCAATAACTGGTGGGACATACCGCTCAGGGCCACTGCTGTCTGGGACTGATACACTGGCATTGTACTGCATTGGTCGTGGAGGTTGGCATTGGGCAAGGGCAACCAATCACAAGTTGTCATGTAAGGCGCCCGTTTGGGGAGGGGCACATTTATGGGCATGGCCAACCGGGGTGTCAGGTGGGCGTTCAGGGGCGGATGTTGGGCCAACGTCAAGGTGGGCAACGCAGGAGGGGCATGTCGATCCAGTACATGGGCAACGGAGGAAGGTGGCCAAAAATAAATAAAAAAAAAAAGGAGAGGGAAGAGGGGGAGAAGGAATACATTTTAATTGAATACAAGCTATACTCAGCACTACGATTCCAAAGAGAAACTTTAGGCTGATGACTGCACAAGGATCGTTTACTGCTGTTGTGTACACAGACATTGCATAATGGACTGATGAAGCACCAATTGTAGAGACTGTTGTTTCGCTCAAGGGCGGAGACATCGACTAAATCTTTGCACTAGTGTGGGCTATATGGACAAGGCTTGTGGCAAAGGAACTGTTCATAGTTGTTAAATGACCCCCACCCCCAGGAGCCATTGTCAGTACCAGCTTAAAAAGGGGGGAGAATTCAATTAACCTAAATATATTGGACAACTTGGGGAAAAAAATTTAGATGTACACAGACTAAATGCACAAAACATTTGTAGATGGTCCACTGAACAGCACAAGCATGCAGGAGCCTGCTCTTTATCCCCAGCACTGTCCAAGGGAAAAAATATTACACGTATGAATTTGATGAATTTTCACCTAAGAGGGCTCCTCTCCACGAGGATGACAAGGATGCTATTCAAAATTAGATTCTACAACATTTTGTGAGGGATATACTAACAACTAGATTAGGGGAAAAAGTCACGGAACAAAAACTTCATGCAAAAGTTTCTTAAGGCCAGGTCAACAATGAGTGTGGATGTAAAAATATCTGGTTTGACTGGATACTGGGGCAAGAGTGTCAGTCAAGGGGATTGGTAAAGGACCCCACAACTCTGCAAACCCAATCCCAGGTAGGGATACAAATTAACAATAATACCAATAATGAGAAGTGAAAAGCTAAAATCAGGCCGATGATACTCACATCTGTGCGCAGCGCCTTGATGTTTTTGCCACCCTTCCCAATCACAGCTCCTGCGTTCTGCGAAGAGGGAAACGGTCAATTTCAAGACACCGCTGTCCGAGCCTGGAGAGGCCACCGGGGACGGGGGGGTTCGCAGAAGGGCTTGGTGCTCACTTTGCTCTGCAGAAGGATGCGCAGCTCCACCATCTCGTCCGTGTTGCGGGAGCGTTTGAACGCCTGCTTCTCGTCCATGTCCTCAGCTGGACGCTTTCCTGGGGACGGGACTCGTTACATGAGAAAGGATACTAACAACATGCGTTCCGCACACCACCCCACCACTGATGCAATGCTAGCTTTCACAATTCACAGTGATCAACATTTCTCAGGCTAAAGTCACAACCAAGCTACTCTGCATGAAGACATAGGTCACTGCAAATGTACCTTAAGCGATAATGCCTAGGAAATCATAAGACTCATTAAGAAAATCTAATATCCAGAAAAAAAGGATCACAATTATTGCCAGAATTATTTTGCGCAGGAGGACAATATAAACATGCCATTGCTCATACAATTAAATCACAACCATCATTTAGAAAGGAAACTCTACATAAAGCTATAAAATCGAGTTGGATTCCTCACCCAAAATATATTAGACATTATTTCAGAAATTGCAGAAGATTCCATTTGATCAAGATTTCATAGATGAATGAAAAACAGCATGGAGACTGACCGTTGGTTTCCGTGCTGCTGAAAGTGCTCTCCTCTTCCTGCTGCTCGATTTCAGTCTCCATCGTGTCGCAGCCGCTTCGATATGAAACCGGACTCCTCTCTCCGTCAAGCTGCGGTGGGCGAGCATCGGCAGAGACGTCAGGCTCCCAGCGAGCCTCGCTACACTTTAGGAGACTGGCGCGGCGCTGCTCGCTTACCGCTATTTATCTCGCCGAAACGGGCGTGCCGAGGGCGGAGTCAGAGCTCTCCCAGCGATCCGATTAAAACCTGCCGGAGAGACGATCAAACCGCGACAGATTTACCGAGGTCGGGGGCGCCGCGCTTTCTCCGCGGGCAGCAGAGCCGCGGCATCTTTCGCCACAGTTTCATACCGGACACCTCAATGTTACCTGTTGCAGAGGCCATTTAAATCGCAAAGTACAACAGCGGCGATTCCGCTGGATATCGGCCCCCGCACTACAGACTGCAGCTGGCAAACCGATCACCGATCTATTTTATCGTCGATATCTGCGCGTGAACGATATGCTCGCACAGTGATAGGGCAGTGAACGTAATAATAATAATTATAATAATAATCATCTTTATTATACCGAATACCCTACGCACAGATTATTATACCGAATACCCTACACACAGATTATTATACCGAATACCCTACACACAGATTATTATACCGAATACCCCACGCACAGATTATTATACCGAATACCCTACGCACAGATTGTGTTTCTCTCCACGTGAAAGGTCCGCCATACAACGGGTTACAATCCAAAGGAGAAACCTAACCAGCTAGTAAGATGGATATGGATCCGAGCAAGGCGGCCATACCTGCGTTCCTTTAAGCCGACCCATTGCTTCATTTACCCGTTAATTAAAACCGAACTATTCCCACCATCTCCCCGAATAAGTTAGTGGAGCGGGGCTCCGGCGGACCCCGGCGCCCACAAAGCGCACCCCGGGGTCCACTAGGCCCAAGCCGCCCGCAAACGGAAGCGGCGACCCTCAGCCGGCCGCCCTGAGAGGCCCGCTATGGGAGCCGAAGTGGGCCGCGTACGACCTCCAAGTCCTGCGTGAAGCAGCAGGACCGAGCCGGGGGGCTTTCGGCCGCCTTATACAAACCGAAAGTAAGAGGGCCCGGGAGGCCCGGCCCCACACGGGAGGCCCCGGCCCCGGCCCCGGCCGCACACGGGAGGCCCGGCGCCCGCTTGCGCAGATTCCCCCCCGTGCCCTATCGGGCCGCCCGCGTAACGTAACAGCCTGGTGCATGTCACTCGGGCGTGTTCGCGCTGCCGGCGCTCCGCGCAGCTCCGGCGCCGTGAGGGAAGCGGCCCGGCGCCGCCGACTGCGATGGCGTCCCGCGGGGGCCGTATCGGGCCGCCAACACCTCCGTCACGATGGAGAGCCGTCAGCCATCGGCCTCGAAAGGTGGGATCATTTTTAGGAGTATGCTTTTAATAGGGGGTACATTTTGAAACGGCCCTTCCGACTGGCCGTCGCTCGTTAAGATTACCCCCCCGTAGGCTTTGTCTCACGCAGAACGCACACTACTAACCTGCTCGCGGAGCCCGATCTGCCGTCTCCAAAGCGTCTGTGAGCCAAACCGCGCACAATCAACCTTGATTCTGAGTATACGCCCGCCTCGACTGCGTCTGTTTTCTGATTGGCTACATTCCACTAGTCGCCGGCGACTCTGGGATATTATTGGACGAAGCCGATGCCACTCAAAGCCAACCAACTATCGAAGACGTGAGTAAAGGGGAAATTTGAATTATAGTTTGGTGGACCCTAAACGGTAGTCAATATAGATCTTCGCGTGCGTACTTTTGTACAGCGTTTTAGTTGACTAGATGCATTATATAAGCATTGTCTTAAATTGCCATTATCGAGCTGTTGGGAGTGATATTTTAGTTGCGGTGACTATAACATAATGTGGTAACGCGAGAGCTTGTAATCTCGCGTTATTTCGCTCCCCTTTGGCGCCAGACATTTGAGAGTGCTACAGCACTGTGTAACTTTAAAGCTCGTGCCTGTAAATATTATCTGTAAGCAACTCGCGCGCCGTGATAAATGGTAATAATATCTGACATGTTATCCGTCTGCAGATGTCATGTTTTCATTTTATAGCAACCGGCCGCAAAGCCGTAAGTAAGTGCCCGGTTAGCTGGTTAGTGCTGGTCATAGCGGTACTAGCAGGGCCGAGATCGACCTTCTGCAGGGATAACAAATGTTTAATGATTGTGAATATGCCTTGCACTTAATGAGTTTCTCTTCTGGTCTTCGTCTCGTATGTTAAGCTATTAAATATGTCCTTTCCAGAAAAAAATATGTTGAGAAAAATTGCTGAATATGTGGTATGAAGATTGATTGTGGAATTTGTTGTATTTTTTTAGCACATTTGAGGAGATATTGTTTTTCATTAAAGTCTGAGCATACTTTTGTTTCCTTATGCTATCCAGTTATCAATCCCAAAAAATATAATGCTATGAAGAAGGAAGATGGACACTCTCAGCATGGTACAGAGGGCTCAGGCATGGCTGAAATCCACCTGGCACATTCAGGTGCCATTTTCCTGGCTGGAAGCCTGTGTGGACTGGATCCAGGGGGAGAGCAGAAACACCCGTTTGTCCCAGAATGAAGTCAACCAGCAGGTCCTGGAGCAGTGGCTGCTCACAGACCTCCGCGACCTTTCCCATCCTGTTCTGCCTGACCGTGCCTCAGAGGCACTAAAGACTGAGGTGAGCGGCTTTTATTGCCTTCAGATGGATTCTGTGCTGGACATCAGCCAGCCAGCCTACAGCCAGCTACAGCAATGGCGGGGGAAGGAATGCTCCAATGACACCGTGTCGGCCGACACACAGGCCACCCAGAGGGCCTGGGAGTCGAAACCAACTCGCATGCTGCTGCTGCAGCTCACTGACGGGGTTCAGAACCTGGAGGGGATGGAGTACCAGCCAATACCGTTCCTGAACGCTAATCTCCATCCTGGCACCAAGCTCCTGCTTCAGGGAACGGTGGCCTGTCGTCTCGGCATGCTCCTCCTTAAGCCCGAGAACGTGAAGGTGATTGGAGGGGAAGTGGAGGACTTGCTGGTGCAGAATTCCCGGGGCAGCGTGCTGTGCCGCCTGCTGGGCCTGCCGGGAGAGCGCCCCCAGGAGAATGGCGAGCGGGGGGCCGAGCATGGTGCTGAAGTGAGTGATCGGGAGCTTCTGCCTGGCTTGGGAGAAGCGCAGCCGGCGAGTGTGGAAGAGACAGCAGAAAGTGGGTACAGCAGCCTGAGCAGAGCTTCCAGTGGCCCGGGCCACGCGCTTTCCTTAGAGAGTTATAGCTCGCACCTGGGAGTCTCCTCAGTAGAGGCTCCGATGCCTGGAGCAACAGTCGAGTCAGCAGCCGACTGCCCACAAGTGGAGCTCCTGGAAGAAGACTTTGATATTCCTTTTGAGGAGCTTGATGATGAACTGTTTCCTGACCCCACCTTTGCAGCTAGTCCTGGGCCAGCTTGCATCAATCCTGGGTCCACTACAGCCTCAACATGCATTTCCGGTGCTGACAGAGCCGGCGTGCAAAGTAACGATTTTGTGGAAAATGCCTTTGTAGATTGCGCGCCCCGTGCTGTCGCCGTCAGCCTGGACTCGCCGCCCTTCACTTATCTCTCGGTTCTGCGGGCGGATAAAACACCTGGAGTGAAAGTGGTGAGATTGAAAGCTTTTATAATTACGCTCCTGGGAAGCCTCCAAAACAGCACTGGGAAGTGGCAGGTGCGAGTCACCATTTCCGACGGTTCCCATTACTTGGATGCCGATCTGTCAGATGGCGTTCTCGCCGGCCTGATCGGCTTTTCGGCCGCGCAGTCGAAAGCTTTAAAGAAGGACCCGGAGCAACGCAAGAGGGTGAACGCCGGGTTGCAGAATTGTCAAAAGGAGCTAGTCGACATGTGCTGTATTATGACTGTGGAGTATGACACTGTCACTATGAAGGCCCTGGTGATCGGGGTAGAGGAGACTTCTTTGCAGGATAGCAGGGCCTTGGAGAATCGCGTGAGGAACAGGACAAAGTCATAAAACGCCCATATCTAATAAGACGGGCTTTGGTTTTAACTCATTGTGAGCTCCGTGGGATGACTTTGCGTTACTCATATTTTTTTTTAAGGTATGTTCATTGAAGATATCCAATAAATAGTTTGTGAAAGTCTTTGTGAAATGAAAGTTATTGCACAATAATAATGGGCTGCACCAGTGAATGATCGGCAGATGCATTGAGGCACTTAAATTGTTTGGGGATTTTGTATTTTCATACGCAAGGTCTTTATTGTTGAAAGTTGGATGGGCATGCTTTGATCATTCTGCACATGTGAGTGGCCACTTCAGAGGCTCCCGTAATTAAATGTTGGAAGCCAAACTATCTGTCGTTGTGGAGAGGTGCAGAAGGTCTCAACATAATGCTTGTAGATACAGGGTCAACATCATGGTAACGACACAGGTACACATTTTATCATATTTTGAATGGATTTATCTGTTTGTAATTGAAGAACCCCCCCCCCCCACACACACACACACACACACACCTTTGCTGAGCAGTGATCAGTCATGTATATGGCAGCATTACAGTGGTCGTGCAAAATTTAGTCGCGTATTCAGGAATTATTACTGGTATTTATGTGAAATTGCTTGCCTCGTCTGCCTGGGACGTAAGTTAATTACAAACCCTACCTCAGGGTTTTGCATTTCCTTTCATTTACAGAAGCTTTTAATAAATCAGACGCTGCAATATGGTAAAATTAGTAGTGTTATTTGCCAGTCGATGAGTAACCAGAGTCCCTCCAAGGTTTTCTCATTTGATCAGGCGTCGCTCTTATTGCCGCACATGGCCGCCGCAGACCCCGGCCACCGTCTGCCTTCTGCTGCGCTTCAGGGGCAGCCATGCTGCTGCTCGTCATTGTCATGCAGAGCTGTGCCTGCGCACTAGAATCCGCTGTCTGAATTCATTATTTGTTAATCAAGTTCAACATCTTAATTAGTAACCTGCGTTGCATTTCATTACTCTGTTATTCGGTAATTACCTGCCCCGTGTTTAAGAGTGCCTAATGGTAGGTAGTGAGAGCACATAATCTTGTAAAATTATATCCCCAGATGGACTTGGAAAAAGCGGACCGGGGTTACTCAGCAGGTCTCCGGGAAGAAGTCGCCAAGGAAATATAGCACATTATGCCTTTACTGCCTTCATTGCCATGCACATCCGTGCATGTTATGGGTGTAGTGCCTGTTGCACTGCGTGTTGTTAAATATATCTTCTCAAATATGTTTAAGTGTATGCTTTTACACAAAATTATATAATAAAATGTTAATTAAATGTAACTTTTGTTTCTCTTTATTTTTGAATGAATGCTTTAGGCACAAATATGGGTAGCATTAGTAAAACAGCCTTAAAAAGAAAGATTTAAAGAGCAAATCGGTTGAAGGAAATTAGTTGCTTTCCAATTAACAATAGCTCTATTCCCAAAAAATTATTAGGGCTCAAAAATGATCCATCCATCCAGTACTTGGGGTCCGGAGCCAACCAGGGGTGGGGCTCCAAGCAATCTTGGGGCACACTCGCTCACGCACACCTATGGGCAATTTGGCATATCTAATTAACCTCAGCATGTTTTTGGACTGGACCTGGAGGCAACCCCGCCACAACACAGGGAGAACATGCAAACTGCACACATGGAGCGATAGCAGCAACTGGTCCCGGGGGTGTGAGGTGGTGTGAGGCAGCTGTGCTAAACACGGCACCGCTGTGCCTTCCCGTCAAGGGTCGTCTCAATGCTACATGTACAATAAAATGGTAATCTAAAGTCCTATGTCTGAGCAACATATGTGGACAGCATTCTTATTAAATTGTTCAAAGCGCTGGATCGTAAAACCAAAAGTCGCGCTTTATTATGGTGTTTAAATGTGCAGTTTGAATTTGTAGTAGGAAGGAATCTGATTATTATGCAGTTTTTCGCATTCTGAGAAGAACGCTGGCTGGGAAAGTTTTAAAAGTATAATTTAATAAATTCTCACAGAAGAAGTGGACTTACTGAAGGCCCCTAATTGATGCAGTGTCTTTTTTTAATAGTTTATGTGCCTCTTGTTTTAGTCTTAATCAGTGAGGGCTAAAAGCCCTATTTAACTTGGGGGCAAATATTTCAAAATTGTAAGCTCAAGTGGGCAGAGTACTGTGCTAATTCCTCCAGTGTTTATCTGTCTAAGTATTTCAGATTTTTTTTTGGTGGTTGGTTTTTTGAAAAGCATACATTGGCCATCTGAACTAATCTCTGCAATCCTGCTTTATGTGCCTTAATACAGAGGGTAATGAAAATTCACTAACGCGATCTTTCATCTGGTCCTCCAAATGGACCTTTTTGCTGGGTTCCGGGGTTTATTTTTCCCCGCAAATTCCCCGGATGACGGCTATTAAGGAGAAGTAACTTGGGAAAATGGTTCTACAAAACATCTAGGTAATTATCTTATTTACCGGGACGAGGAGAATGCCGAATGTTTTGTTCATCGCTGTGCTTTCAGCTGAATCCTGGTATGAAGGTCTGTTCTTTTTAGGACATAGATGTTTTCCATCCACTGCATATACGGCATGATGCGATACAGACTTTTTCCGGGTCTAACTGCTGAAAAAATTATTGCCAGCCAATTTGCTGCTGAATAAAGCAGATTTATATGATTTTAGCTATCTAATAGGGAAACGCGTGTCTGGTCTTGAAATATAACTGAACTTTCTAGCTGAATGTAAGGTCCGTTCAGCCAAATCAGTGTGTGTAGATAAACCAATGACAGAAGTTGTAAGCACACCTGCTTTGCTGCACACACGAAACGCTACCCAAGCTTTTTCTCCACAAAACCATTAGTCTGCTTTTACCTGTCCAGCTAAGCAGCCTGTTTGGGACATTTTGTCTCTATACCTTTCAGAAGTATATTAGTATCCTTTAAAAGTTAATTGCTTGATGTTAATAATGATCAAAAGTACTGTGCCTTTCATGTCCTGGTGGCATTGGTCACATCTATCTGACCCATACTCGAAGGGTCGCGCCTTGTATGATGACGCTGAGCTGTTGATGTGTTGATGGTGCAGGCGTGTTACATCCTGCATATACAAAGTGTTTGCAGTGACCACGTTGCACTGGTGCTTTCTGCACATTTCACATTGAATGCTCTGTCACTTATTTTAGTGCATTGCTTCACATGTTGATTCCTCCTTGCACCAGACAAGAACTTCTCACAGGCTTCAGATGCACCCTCACACGTGACATCTGCTGGGCAGGCTCTCACTCAAAGCGTGGCCTGTTCTCTCGCGGGGGATTAAGGAACTTATCTTTTTCAGTTTTCTTTTTTTTCTTTTAAACTCCTCGATTCACACAAAAAACTCCCGTATTCATACAGTATATATAAGCTGTACAAAATGACACATTACACAAATATCTAATTGTGAAGTCTTTCATCAATTACAAGTCTTTTGTTTCCTTTATAATTTCAGTGTACCATACAGCTTTTGCAATGCTGATCACAGAAATAACTACACATTTTTAGCATCACATAAGGTTCTTAAACAGCCAATTTTGTTATACTTATTGTATAATGGGGTTAGGGTTAGGGTTAGGGTTTTTTTTTGCACATCACCGATCAACAAAAATTTGAGTATTATACAACCATGGGTTGTCTTTTTTGTCATTTTTAATGCTGGTTTAAGAAATGCATTCAGGATTTTGCTCTCACCCATAGTTTTTTAGTTATGTTATTTTTGGGCTATATCGATAGTATATAATTCCTTATGAAGAATGTATATGTATATTTCACTAATTTAGAAAAAAATATTTTACTTTTATTTCTGAACATTTTAGGACTTTACAGAAGGGTGCAAAGTACTGTAGGTCTGTCTTGCCTGAGTGTACAGGCTGTAACATGTTTGGACATGTTGAGACAGGGTCCTGCTCTCTCTCTGATATGGAAAAATGATACCAAGCCAATTGGAGTCCCAGTCTGCTCTCTGACTTCTGCTGGACCCTCAGGAGGGATGTTTCTGCGGCCAAATACAGCAGAAAACCACACACACTACCTTTTGGAAAAGTCACTTGCAGCATGCACATATACTGTAAATATACGTATAGTGTAAGGTTTAATTGCGTAACACTCACTATCCTTGCCTGATAGGTAAATTCTGTTTAGATATTTGAAATCATCACAAGCAATACTGTACGATTCACCTATTCTGATTTGTGAAACAATAAGAAATTAAAAATTTGTTGACTCGTGTTAGTAGCTCAGCTGTCACTGATTATCTGAAGTTGATTTTGTTTAATGTGATAAAAATGTATCTAAAATCATACTTGCAGTATGAAAATGAACTCCAGTAAGCTGTGTTTAACCCATTGAATTTTGTGTTGTATTGGTCGTCTTCCCTATAGGGAAGTGTGTGGGGTAATCGCTGTCTTCATGGGAACAGGGTGTCTGAGGAATTGCCATGCATTTAGCTGATGGGGAGACCCTCAGACAAAATGGGCAGTTCAGTGTGTGTGTGTGTGTGTGACCTCAGCGATGCTCTGATGTCCCATCCAGGGCTCCCTCCCTTGTGCCTTGTGCTGAATAAGTGACAGAAGAATGGATGGATAAAAATCAGAACAGCTTCACTAAAAATATCCTGGTGATATTAAGAGTATGACTAAGCTAGATGAGCTGTTTTTAATAGCAGTGCCCATGAAGAGAATTATAGATAACACAAACTTACTTTAAGAAGATATAAAACCATGTTGTGCTGATTTGGAGGTGCACTTTGAGTTACATTCTCTTAGAAGCCATCTCCGGAAGTGATACGAATTGCCCTTCTGAAGGATTTGCAGGCCTTATACAATCAGAATCCGAATCAGAATGGAGTTTATTGCCAAGTACATTGTCACATACATTGGCTTTGGTGGTTGGTGTCAATTAGAGTAAAAAAAAAAGATACATATACAATATACTAATATAAATAGATAAATATAGACATGAGAATGTGCAATGGTGAGAGAGGCATGGCATTAATATATATGAGAGGAGAACAAAATGTCCAGTTTTTCAAAATTATTGCAAGCAGGCTTTTATTTTTTAACTGAACTGAAGATTTCTAAATGGACGGGGGGTGTTTTTTGCGGAAATTTAAGAGGGACAAAATGAAAGGCTGATTGCATTCACGCCTCGGCCTTTTCCCAAATAACCTGTGAGAAATTGAAGCGGCGAGTCTTTTTGCTTTGGTCTTTATTCTTGGTGTGATTTTCGCTCATTCTTTGCTGGTTTTTGCGAGATGCTCGGGGTACAAGCAGCAGTTCAAGTCTTTCTGTAGAACCGAAGGAAAATCCATGTGAGAAGGTGGAGGGGTCACTCAAGACCAACCCCGTTTCTTATCTCAGAGCTGCTTCAATGTATATTCAGCCTTGGGTATTGAATTACTATGCCACTAACAAAAAGCATATTTTCCTGTAGTGTTTCACCATCTTCTGCTCCATCCATTTTCCTTCAGTCCTAACGAGCTGTTCATTTCAGCAATATGAAGTGCTGCTGATGCGCTCTGTTGAGTCTTTGCAAGTATAACACTCGGTGTTTGGCGCAGAAATATCCAGCTTGCTTTCATGCGGCTACATTTTGACACATGTTTGTAGCGTCACTACCAAACGTGTGATCTCTGTGCCGGCTCGCTCCCTGTCAAAATACTTTTGTCAGGCCTCCTGAATGTTGTTGACTGATGCAAGTTTCAGTCAGTGAATGCTGTGGTCCTTTTGTCAGTGTCAATATCTTTAGTCACCTCATCATTCATACTGAGAGAAAATACCTGCCACTGCAATCCGTCTCTATTTGGGGATGGAGTTGACTTTGTGTAGAGAGGGTTTTCAATGATTTTTATCTTAGATTTTTTAGTTCCTCGTTCTTGTGCCTGTGAAATTACGTGTAACCGAGCAGCTGCGGAAATGGGCATTTTTACCGTGAAATCACGCCAGTCGCTTTTAATCTACACCGAAGGTGGCCACTCAAAAGACCCTGTGGCTCATTACTGTTTTGTTATGTCCTTATATTTAGGTTCGCCAATAGGAAACACGCTGAATTATTCCATTTCTCATTCACGTAACACACTGTATTTACTGCCTGCTTTCTGCTTTGGCTCAGTAGTGTAGGTTCTGCATGTAACAAATGCTAATAAGTGTCATGACAAGGAGCCATAAAGCCACAAAACATAAAAACTATGCAAAGGTTGTGAGGATGATTGTACAGAAGGCAGCGTAATGCATTGGCGGCCCCTTTAGGGAGCCTTCATTCAGATGTGGCAAGCATGGGCTGGTTTGCCGAGAAAGTGTGAGAATGAGAGAGCAAATGCACTCGGCACCCCCATCCACAGACGAGCTCAGGAGTAGTTAAGGGGCTATTACCTCCAAAGAGAGGAATAAAGGATGACAAGTTCACAATGGGTTTTTAAGAAAACCCTGCCATTTCTTTTGACCTGTTACTATAGCAGGGTTCATTTACTCTATATGAAATAATTATCAATTTGAACATATTCTGCAGGAGAAATGAATTTCAATGCCAGCTGAAATGGAAAAGAACAGTCTGGTCTCCACTTTCCCCCTGTTGGTGAGCACGGCCTGTCAGCAGAATAGAATCCATCATTCTTTTGTGCCCAATGGAGTGTAATTTGATCAAATTGTAAAACCCCATTTCCGTTCCTGACAACAGCTTTGGTCCCTGAATCGTGAATAGTTTTAATGGCTCTAGTCTAATATCACTCTGAATTAAACAAGAAAGGAAAAACTAAGTGGTTATTAATAAGAACAGAGACCTCAAGTTTAAAAGGTTCAGCCTGCAGACTGAGGTCAGTATTTGCTAATTGTAACTGTGTGTGTGTGTGTGTGTGTTTTTTTGATGCATTGATTGACAGCCAGCCATCCAATCTATAATCCTGGCGGTGCAGCGAGCATGATGAGGCTAACAGTGGCAAATGTCTGCACCTGTATCAGGTCGAAGCCAGGGGGCTTAATGAACGCCTGGCCCGAGAGATGTTTCCGATGCATGCACATCGCTAATCTAACGCTTACCCTGCGGCCGGCTCATTCTCCACGTTTCTCCTCCACCGAAAACAAATAACGCAGAGGCCGCGTGTAAGTCATCTGCTCTGAATGCAAAGCAGGACATTTAAGTGTGTTTATGGGCTTCCTTAATGCTTTTTATTCATGAAGGAGGATATGAGTGAAAAGGCCACAGACTGAAAGGAAAACCATGTAATCAGGAAATAGCGGCAGGGAAGAGCGCAGAGAGGCAGAGATTAGGCCCGACAAAGGTCAGCTGATTGGCCGTCCGATCGGCATCACTCAAAATGACGTCGCCACTTTAGACTGCTTGTGCTGCAGCGGTGATGAATTTCTTTTTGTTTGTATTGTTTCTTATTCAATGCCAGATGGGCATTTTAAATCAGAGGAAGTAGCACACGATGAGCAAGATGCTATTTCTTAACGTGAACATTTCCAAGCGGTAGAGGTTGATGATTAATTCTCCACCACTTTGGACATGCAATTTCAAAAGTGGTATCTACATGCGGAGTCGAGGCCCACGTGGAGCCCTGGCTAAGCCCCCCAATGCCCTACATCAGAGCTATTCAAATCACGGTCCTCAAGGGCCGAGCCCTGCTGATTTCCCAGCTTCCCTTTACCTCTCAGCCAGGTGTGAAGCCTCCAGCCAATCAGAATCAGTAATTATTACACAAACTACCTGGAAGAACTAAAACACGGCCTGGATTTGGAATCGAGGTCCAGATTTGAAGAGCCCTGCTCTACATATTCCTTGCACCCCACTTGCTGGGGGTGGTGCTGGCGGCTGTTGAGTCAGTCGCCTTTCAGAAGGCAGCCACCTACGCCACCTAATGGGCTGACCAACACAGGCCACACAGATCATCTGTTTAGTGATGAATTTTATTATTTCTCCTCAAAATAAAAATTGCCATTTGATTTGCTGGTGTCAGCTACACCAGTCAGTGCACATCTCTTGAACGGTTTGAGGTGGCTTTAAATGGGGCAGCCCTGGGGAGGGGTGAGGACTAATCATCAGAGAGAGTCACTGAAGCAGGATGCATAGAAAGGGCCTTGCTATTTGGCTCGGAAACCCAAGTGGGGGAGGGGCGTTTGGGGGAGGCGCAGTCACATGCTAAACAGCATGTTAGCACAACATGTTTTTCCCGTCTTCCTGTGACAACACCTTCTGCCCTAACCTTATAGCAACGTAATTAGTGATAAACAGCTCTCTAGTAATTGTGAAAACATTGAACGTTTTTAAAAGGTCTGCAGTTTTTAAGTCCTTTAAACTTAAGAACTGGGAGAGCAAAAATCTGGACTGTCTGCAGGTCCCTGAGGACCAGATTGGCAGACACTAATTTAGGGTAATTATACAAATGGTATTTAATAAATGCATTACACGTATAGATCCAGCTTTAAAATGGTTTCTGTGTGCAATTATCATCGTACTCAGCAGAAAGAATTCTGCTCACCATTGGTTGTTTTGCTAGGCAGGGGATCGATGAGGTACTGTATTTCAAATTTTGTATATTCAAACAAAAAAAGCCAATGCTAGCAATTTCACAAATGTACTGTTAGGGCTGTTTAGTGACTATGCCTATTTTTAATTTTTTAGTTTTGTTTGCTATTTACTTTATTGTGGTTATTGTTTTCCAGCTTAATTCCCTACAAACCCAAATCAGAAAAAGTCGGGGCAGTGTGGAAAACGCAAATGAAAAAAAGAAAGTAGTGATTTCTAAATTTACTTTGACTTGTATTTTATTGCAGACAATATGAACACAAATTGTCTGGTCAACTTTATTTCATTTGTAAATGTACATCCTTTCCTGTCATTCAAACTTGCAACACAGTCCAAAAAAGGTTTGGACAGGAGCAATCTAGGGCTAGTGATGAGGTAAATAGCTTAAATTATGGTGTGGTTTGAAGCAGGTGATGTCAACAGGTGATTGTAAATATGTTTTGGTACAAAAGCAGCAGAAAGATCTAGTCCTTTAGGAGCAAAGATGGGCCGAGGATCGCCAGTTTGCCAACAAATACGTGAGAAAATTATTGAAATGTT
>JAODKN010000041.1:19731815-19752078 GCA_026774425.1 Petrocephalus zakoni | reverse complement strand
TGGCTGTGGGGGAAGAGGGTACAGGTACTTGACTGGCCTGCCTGCAGTCCCGACCTGTCTCCAATAGAGAATGTGTGACAACGAAGACCCCGTACTGTTGCTCACCTTAAGACTTGTTTGCAGGAAGAATGGGACAAAATGACACCTGAAACGCCAGTGAGAGCGCATGCTGCAGCTCCGCGTCCGTATTCACATTGGCTTACAGGGAAGCTGCTGTGCGCTGACCAGGAGGTACTGAAATCTTTCCCCTGATGAAAACAGGTTTACCCTAGAGACAGTTACATTCTGTATATTTCATCCGTGCTTTTTCCGTACTGCTCATCCATTCAGCATTGGATGGAAGTAGGCCTGGCGATTTTCCCAAGCGGTTTTAGGTACAAGGAATAAACTACCTCCACAAGGCAGCTGTTCCCAACCAGTTAAGGTTTGCTTCCATGGTGATGGTACTTTTAAATAAAAATAGGTGGTTAACCTCTTCCAGCAGAAGATCCATTTGACTGTTGTTCTTGTCGAGGTGAAACGCCGCATGATGTACGTGGCTGAATGTTAATAGGAAAACTGTTTTTTACAAAGGGAGAAAGTGCTTGGTCATAGAGTCCCATGCAACTTGGGGGGTCATGTTGAAGGAAATTATTTTTGAGTGTTTGCATTAGGAGCCGAGAGGCTGAAGTGGTACATACGAAAGCATTCTAAGTGTTTTTGAGGACGAATGTCATGTGGAATATGCATCTTTCCAGTTTTCTGCTTGCATCTTAGAGTGAAATTGATTAAGCGATACCCAAAAAGGTACTTCTGGGTAACAAGAAAATATTTCTATTTGCTGGTTTTTGTATCAAAATATCCTAAGATGGTTGAAATTCCCAGAGGTAATAATCGTGCAAACAGTCGCACAGTGAGCGGAAGGAGTTGTCGTTTGTTGGCCTCACTGGACGGGCCCACGGGCAGCACTTTCCCTTCACCAAGGATGATACATTATATTACAGGAACTGGAATTATTCAGGACAAATGGTATTTCAAATTAACCGCTGATTCAGTTCAAAGAGAGGGGTTGCTCTAACCTCAATTATGTAGCAGACTGAGGGTTAGCAATTATGGAAGCCGGTTGGAGCAGGATTAGACTATTATATTGTACTGTATATATAACGTACATGATTTTGCCTTATTGACTCACAACTTGTTGCTGGTGAAGTTTTACGAGAAATGCTCAGTGCCCGGACACTCCTGATTGAGCGCATGCTTAGAAATAATCAAGCAGCCTTGTTTGTCGTGTGTGAGTGCTTATACCTCCAGTTCAGAAACACAGAGAGTTAGCGGAAACAAATGGGTCAGTAATGGACTGAGAGGTGTACCACCTACAGCAGTAATATGAAGGTAATTTCATCCGGTACTCCCCAGTCAAACATGATGTCAGGACAAATACAATCTGCAGTATGTGCAAGAATAGCTGTTTTTAAGGGCTCATTTTTTCTAATCTTGTGTCTAATACAGATATTAGGCCTAACGTACAAAGAACATCCAGTTGCTGCATGGCTGACAACAAGGATGACGGTGCGATCTTCTGGCATACGTAGTGACTTAGTCACGATAGCAGAAAAAAGCAGACTGTGTCATTCAGCTGTACTTCTGAGTCTTTTAAGGTGGCCAGTGCGCAGCACCTCGGCTATCGCGGTAAGGGTGCTACACGGGGCTCTGCGCTTGTTGTACATGGCTGTGAAGGGACATCGTCTGTTAGCACTGGGAGCACCGGCTGGACTGACACTTTGCCCAGGTCTATAATTATGCCTGATGTGCTGCACAGCTAAGTAGTTATCCGGACTGTGTCAGGCATATCATAGGACATTTCATTAAGAGTGCAGAAGGAATAACAATGGCTGTGCACGACGGCTTCCACACAGATATACACGAAGACAGCTGCCGGTCACACTGACATATTATGTAATTCATATATAGGCATAAAAAACTGAGTCCGTATCATGAAGCTTTCGTCGTACCCAGTCACGGCTGACGCGATTTCACAAAGTGTCTGCGATTCGGCATTTCGTTTCGTACTTTCTCTCTTTTCCACAAAAATTCTGGACGTGTCCAGTTTTGGTGAAAAAAATTAACACCGATTCCACGCACCCCTTTGGTGTAACCAAAAATGTACTCACATTTTATCAAATACCTAAATTTCACAGTTCTTTACAATTCAGATTTTACTCGGCAGATTGTCCCACATGTACATGTATAACAAGCGTTTTAAAGTAAATCTTTAACACATCATACACATTATGTCACCCTACATGCACGACCAACACATGGACGCCATTCCTCAATACCCCCAATAAGAACAACAACAACAACAACAACAACAACAATAATAATAATAATAATAATAATAATGCATTATTTCCAATAGGTACGTTTAATCGTTATGTTAAACTATATTGTTCAACTGTAGTGTTAAGCAGAGGTGGAGCCTGTCCCAAGTAGAAAAGGTCAAAAGGCAACAGGGTTGCCAGTTTTGCAGTTTTCACATCATACTGGACTAGTTTAGAAAGGGCATAGGGGCAAGGTAACAAAAACACTATGGGGCTACAGTGAGCTTCTGAAGCTTAGAGGTGTAAGGTTAGACATGGAATACTTCAGGGGCCCACCCAACATGAGAAGCACATGTAGGCTTCACATGACTGAGACCCCTGGCCTGGATGTGCTGCTCACCGAATCACCAGGACACCTCTCTGTCATCATCTCATCCTCACGCGTCTTCTTCTTACTACCATTTCCTCTGAATCGAATATATGAAAAGCTTGGTGCTCTCAGCTCTGTAAACGAAGCATCTAAACATCTAAATGCCAAGAGAAAAATTAACCCGCAAACCCACTGGAAAACAGCACAAGTGTGTATCAGATTAACAAATCAAGCATCTTATTCCAATATGTTTGTTTCGCTCTGGAAGGATGAGTGGCGATAGGAACGGCCATCCACGGCACGGTCATCTGCGATGTTTTTCCTCCAGCGATGTACATTGTGCCAAGTGCTCTTGTCCTGCCTTGATGGTCCAGTGTTACTCTAGGAATCAGCACTTCATGAGAAGCAAAGAGGTGAATTAGCATGCTCTGCTCTGCTCCTCTTTCAGCTGAGAAGAAGCCTGTAAACACTTGAGGAGACCATAGCAACTGTGAAGGTGCGATCTAGCCAGAAGGAAAGGGTTCCGTCCGTGCACTTACCAAGCTCCTCTCATCTGCAAAGGTCCCTTCCTTTCTTCTTTTCCTCTAATGCAGTAAAAAGCGAGCACTCCCTCTGCCATGGGCACCCGTCTCTTTTTCTGGAAATCATACATAAGAGGCCTTAAAAATAATCTAAGTAATTTGTTTCATTAAGACTCTGGCTTCAATAATCAATTAATCAAGATGCCCATGTCTTGAAATAGTAGAGTAATAAACCAGAATTATTTTGAATTGTGACCCAAAGAAGTTGCAGAATTACCGATGTCCTATTAGCATTGCCTTCATAGATGGGTAATGCATTATACCAAACAATTTTCATGTTGATGAAATAATTGATTACTATATGGGCACAAAGGGGCGGGTTGTTAGGGGAGAACATTAGTATTTCAGGGAATAACAAACAAATAAATAAATAAAATAATAACAAAAAGAACCAATAATTGCATTGATCTCAGCTGGTAATGGCCTTCTAGTACAACAGTCATTAGGAAAAATAAGTGGACGGAGCAGGGAGAAGTCTAAAGGTGCTCTTACAATGTACATGACAAGAGGAGTCCAGTAAATGTGGAAACCCGCATGACCGGTTCACAAAGACGCACCTGCAGGGCCACCACACTCACCCAGTGACCACTTGAGTTGGCCCCCAGGAGCGCTATGAGCTTAGGCGAGGCATGCGCCCAGCGACGTGTGCCTCCTCTGAGCCGTTATTTCTGTGATTGCAGCCTGCCTGGTGGCTTTTACAGTTTCGTCCATTCTCCTCTGACTTCTGTTACTAACAAGATATTTTCACACACAAACCTACTGCGCGCGGATGTTTTTTTTTTCATGTTTACTGCACCATTCTCTGTAATCTTCAGACAGTATGTAGTGCGTGAAAATCCCGGGAGGGTGGCGGCTTCTGAGATGCTGGGAATGCCAACTTCAAAATGGCCTAGATGATACGTCTGAGCTGTTATGATGCCCAACCTCTTGACCCTGCCTGCGTGTCGTGTGTATTTGGCCAAATGATTTGCTGCTTCGAGGAACGGGCTGTTTGCATTAGCAGGCTGATGTACCTAATGAACAGACCACTAAGCGCAGGTGTCTGATTTATGACCCTATGCTGAAGATAAAGGCAAGGCAGCCTCAAAAAAAAAACTGCATGGTTCACCATGACAACAGAGCAACCTCGAGGTTTTGACGCCTAAGAACATGGGAACTGGGCGTAACATGGAACGAGAGTTATCGGGCGCGTGGGGAGCAGCTGGCACCCCTGACCCGGGTTATCTGGGTCTGGGAGAATTGCGTCTGTTCCGCTCGTTCGCCATGCAGAATAAAAACACAGCCCTTTCAGAGAAGGACAGCGAGACGAAGATGCTGCTTTTGTGAGCCTGGGAACCGGAGGGACTGCGATCTGCCTTTTTTCTGCGAGTCCCCACTCAGCTCCTGTTCTTTGGAGGAATATGGACTTGGCCAGAGGATAGTACAACTGTGTATTCTCACATCAGCTAGAAATGTATTGTGGTCGTTAAATAAATACCCAGCACTGTGTATTCTGTGTTTATGTTCTATTACATATACTGAAGACGAGTTCAGGGTGACCTCCATGGAGTAACAGCGCTCTGTCACACCAATTTGCTTAATAGTTGATCAAAGGTGATATGTGTCTTGTCTTTTATTTCATTCAACGTATCCCTTTTGCAGATTCTCAGCGTTTTTCCACTGATGGCTTAGATGTTTTTAAATTATATAATTAACCTTATCAGGAACAAAATTTACACATGTGTGATGATTAGGATTTAAACCTGCATTTATTCAGAGTAATCTGATCAGTAGATGTCTGAAATCTATGCATGGGTTTAGCACTTTGCACACGCCGCCGTGTAACGGCTGGCCGGCTGCGGGTCAGTGCCGAGCTTCTCGTGATGCCCCTCATTAGCTTTTCCAGCGCTGATCAGCAAGCCGTCCTCCGTGTGCCACTCACGACTTCAGCGGGCACATTCTCAGCCCAGTGTAATTTCCCGGAACAGGCCGAGTTATTTAAGCACAATAGATTCCTGATGGGTGCACCCCTGTCACTTAATTAAATATAAAAATTCAGCTTTCAATTTCATCTACCATTGAAGTCTAAAACAGCCCCTCCAGGCAAAGTGCAATTATATTATTGTCCTTCAATTTTAATTAGGTCCCCATTCCATGATTTAAAAAAACAAAAATCTTCATATGTGACTACACAGAGGCACAACCCGGATTTAAAAATCATATTTCTTGATTTGGGAGATAGTAGTAGGATTTCAAATGGTTTGCTTGTATAATAAAAAATAATCAGAAAAACTAAGAATTTTAAGCATCTTGTTTCAAAACAAAATATTCCAATACAATATATAAACGTACCTATTACAGATAGACAGGAAAGAGTAACACAACCTATAGAGAGCAGTCCACAGAGAATCCCGACTCAGCTTGGCCTCTGTATTAAACTCATTTTATCAGCATCTCATTTTATATTCAGTAAATCTATTTCTGCGTTGTGCTATGATTTTTCCCCTCCCCAATACATGTGGTGTTTTAATCACCATTGCAAACATCTGAGACTCATTCTTCACCCACAGGCTTTGTGTCAGTTGATGACAAGTGCCTCTGGTCACTGACACTGCATCCTGTTAAATCTGCTTTTATATTAACTTGGCAGCTCACCGCCGCGTCTCTGTGTGTGCGTGGCATTTGCGTTTTCTCTCGGCATTTTCCAATAGACTGGTACCCTGTTCATGGTGTGTGCCTTAGCATTGTGCCCTATGTCACCTGGGATAGGTTCCTGGCACCCCTGCCAGCCTGGCCAAAATAAGCAGTTGTACAACGAAGGTTAAGAAATTAATTCAGAGGCCAGACCTGTAACATTCTCACTCTCAACACTGCCCCCTGTTGGATGTGGAGAAATCGTCATGATTAAAATATGATTAAAAACAAGAGCAGTTGTAGCATCTGTACAATCCATTATTGGTTCAACTATTTGACTCCCAATTATTTGTGTGTCTATGGTTTTACCGAGTAACATTATGTAAGTAATTAGCAGCATTCAAAATTCAGCATTCAAAATTTAACTGACACTGAATTTTGCAGGCATAAATGTATAGAAAAATTAATAGCATCAGTTAATATTACTAGCAGACTGTATCAATTCAATCCTGTAACTGAAGTTAAAATAACCAAATTCAAAGATGGGGTGTATCTACATATTTAGGTGTGTCCTGGGCAGTCGCAAACGGCAAACCTTGGTATGTAAATCGCAAAGCGCGATAATATGTGGGGGGCCGAGAGAGCAGTAGGACTGTAACTTTTCCCCAAAGTTTTCACTACTCTGTGTTTCTGTCTCAGGGTCACCTTGTAATGTCCGCACAGAAATAGAACAAAACGAGTCCTTCGATTCAGAAATGCTAAGATGTTGTTATGCTGAATTTAAAAGAACATGTGGTTCTAACAAATGATAAGGGCAGAAATACATAAAAGGTTAAGATAATGGCCTAAGCAAGGACTAAGAAACAACTATACCTGAAATAATAGTTATCAATAGAAATAAGAACTGAAAAAAAATCAAGAGAGACATGGCACCGCAACAATATATAGTATATATAATAATAGGAACCTGATAATACCTGAGCACAATGGCAGCCATCCCATCTAGAAAGTGGGGGAGGTAAGAGGCAAACACACATGATGGATCAAGGTTATGCAAGGCGTGCACTTTGAGTAAGGCAGGCGTGGGAGATGGACGGGGGAGAAATGGGCAGCGACTCAAGGGGCGGGAAGCGTGAAAGGAGGACCCATGGAGGACCCACAGAGGACCTACAGAGGACCCACGGAGGACCCACAGAGGGGAGGAGAGGGGAGGAGATCTGGGCTTTAGATGAGGGGCAGCAGCATTCCATAAATTAAGTTACAGTCTCAGCAGGGCACAATATTTAAATATTATTCCATGCTATAGGGATACCGGACTGTTCCGGACATGGTTAGGAAGTGGTCACAAAATGAACATTTGGGGAGCCCATCTGACCAGCACAGAGGCAGGGAGCTTAGAGTGTTAATGGATTATCATCGGTAAACAGCAAAGCCGCCGATCAGCTGCGCTGGGCCAGGAATTTCCCTTCTAGTGCATGAACACCAGAACTGGAAACCAGAACTTAGGAAGCTCCATGCTATCCGTCTGTGAAGTGCTTCATTTGCAGTGATTGATGGGTCCTGCCAGAGAAGAGCTGCTCCCACTGGAACATGGGGGTGTCCACCCCTCCCTCAGGGACGGGTCCGCTGGCAGTCAAACGAAGTGGCGTTCAGTACAGAGCAGCAGTTTCTCAGCGCCTTCATGGTATAGCTCCCTCCAGTGGTGACACTGGGCAGGTCATAAGAAGCGGGGTGGTCTTCAGTAACAAACCTCCTACTAACATCTACTATCCCACAGAACATCAAGGACATCAGGAAATTAAAATGCCTGCTTGGCAACAAATCCAGGTTTCAAACATCAGTCCTTGGATATTTAGCTATTCTATACAGGTGTAAAGAATCGTGCACAAATATGTTCCGTTATTTAAATATAATAACTTTGTTATTTTTTTACAACTCACAAGCTTAAGTCCAACCTCAATATCTCTGACATCATATTATCTATTTTATTATATGCTTTTTTCTTCAGGTCTTTTTATCACCAAATCAGGAACATAAACTATGATGCAACTGACAAACAAAATAGCCATTTACTTATTCTGTATGCTCACTGTGCATGAGACTTTGATGTCTGACCACTGGCCAAATGTCGTTTTGTAAATGATGCCCTATGTTATAGCAGAAATTGATTGCACCATCACTGGTAAAATGGATATAGTCTGTACCTGGCATAGAGATCCAAGCAGCAGGTCAACAGCTCTGTGCTATTAGTCACTGCAGATAGGTGCTCGTATTCTAAATAATGCTGACACTGCCGTTCTGGTGCGTACAGGATTCCTGTAATGAGCCACAGTCATTAACCACTTCAGCCGTCTGACTGCAAGCAAACTCTGCAAATGACTGTGTCATTCATTTTTACTGGAACACATGCGATCTTCTTTAATCCAAACTCACAAGGCCCCGTAGTCTCACAGTCTTACAGTCACTCGCAGAGTATAATCCATCTGCTGCACATACTACACATTGCTCACAGTATTTATCCATCCATCAGTCCTCTAATCATTTATCCTTGCCATGCTTGCAGGGGGCTATAGCCCAGGGGTTCCCAAACTTTTCAGCTCATGACTCCCAAAATAACCGTGCCAGGGACTCGTGACCCCCACTATCCTCGGAAGTGGTTAAAATATACAAATGTTGCGCGCAACGGTGTCATTGGTCGGAATGTTTGACATGGTGCTGTAAACTGATCTGCTGCAACTGATGCTATTGATGCATCGTTAATCTGTCGTAATCACCTCAGGGGTCGCCATCAAACGGAAAGACATTTGAAAGGCTGATGGCTTTTTAATTTAATTTTAAATTTTTTTAAATGTAACTATTAACTACAATTTTTTATCCTTTGTTAGTTATGGATAAAATGTTAATACAAAATGTAAAAATGTTGATAAAATGTTATTTCTAATAGTTTAAAAAAAATGATTTGATTTCTTGGAAATCATCTCGCGAACCCCCCCCCCTTCCTTTGGGAACCGCTGCTATAGCCTATCCCAAGCAGCATAGTGCACAAGGTTGAGGTACAGCCTGAAGGGGATGCTAGTCCATCACATACTTTGCTCTCTGTATGGCATCCACAAAGACATACAACCCTGTGCCACAGCACACGTGCCCAGGTTCTCACACAGGACTCCTCACCACTACACCAGCACCTCACCACCCAACACCTTACAACGAGCATACCTGCCACACATGCCGTCATGAAGCAAGCCATCGTCCCGGAGATAAGAGCCCTGATTGCACACTTGGAGATATCACCCCTGCGTTCGGGTGCCATGGCCGCTGAAGATTGGGGAGGCAGAACAACCAAATTAGGGCAGCAGGGTCATGGACTAGACACATCAACGTTGCTACAGTTATGGAGAAGAACATCTCCATTTGCTTAATAATGTCTGGATCCACAGAAGATAAGATAGAGATACGTAGTTAGAACACATGCCCTTCCATCACTGTGAATGTTCACTGACATTAACTGTTCACTGACATTAACTGAAAATGCCATGAAAATTCCATCTGAAAACACGGAAATTAACAGATCCAAATTAAGCTCGCCAGTATGTTCCTAATGCATCTGTGGAACTGTAATTGCTCTTGAGTGCCATTTCACATACTGTAGATGTTGACATTCCATGTGGGCGGTACTTACACAAGCTTCCTATCATCACCCCAAGTGATCCAATGTTGGCAAAGCCACAGAGTGCATACGTTGCTATGGTTTCAGAGTGCACCTTGGAGATCCAAGAAAGACTATTCAGTGTGAGCCGGTCCCTATCCAATGAAGAGCTGATCTCGATGTAATGATATATTTGTCGCATTGTACAAATATTGGAGCATGGGGTAGGGTAGCAGCACCTTTCCCAGTTTCCACCCGAAACCCACGTTAGTGGACCTTTTGGACTTAGATATTTTCTAAACAACTGAGCAATGTAAGGTGCCAGAAACTTACAGAGAGGAACTGCTTGACGCCATCCATATATTCGGGTCCTCCTTCGAGTCTCTTTTTGATGAGCCCCGAAAGCCTCTCATAGGCTACAAACTCATTGAAAAATGTTTTGTATCCAATCAGCTCGCCCACAATGAAGCTGTCTTCCTGAGCCACGCCCATCAGGAATGCAAATGGCATGAAGATGTAGGAACAGATTAGCTATGATGTCGTAAATAAGAAAAGAGACCAAAAAAAGAGAAAAAAAGACAATTCAATTATCTCCTTGACTATTTCCACTGAAAAAGTATCACCAAGTTATATTTAAATGTTTCTGCATGGTGTTTTTTGTTGCAAATTGATTGCACAATGATTGACACAGAAAAATGTGAAATTTAAAAATAAGTATTTAACAGTAACTCCCTTCACTAACAGGTGAGGAATGTATGTATAAACATAATTATCAGATGGCAGTCCTAAAACTTTGCCGAAACTGCAACAGTTATTTCATCATAAAAGCATAAGATCATGTGATGGATAAGCTCATTTGGGATTGGCCCGCCTTTGTCTGCAGCCCTCTGCATGTCAGGTGATGTGTCTGTTTCCAAGTGTGTGTTTGGGACAGGAGGACTATGCTTATGCAGGCTGGGTATGTTGAGGCCCTACGGAGAAGCTGAGGTGGGGGAAATCGAACATGTTTCCCAGCCAGGACAAAGCTGCGTTGAGGAAGCTGAGGAGAGCCAGAAATGCGATGAGGTTGACGGCGATGTTGGCCACCAGGGTGATGGAGGTGGCGGCGCCGTGAGAGGCGGCTTCCAGCAGGTTACCGCCGTCCCTAAAGGGGTCGAGCAGAGCCCAGTGACCCGGGATGGTTTATGATAAGGGCCCACGATCATCAAGCGATATACAAGAATGCATAAACCTGTAATGTGTCTAACTCCAACCAATCCAGTTTAAAAGAAACATACCGCTGCATTATTTTTAAGTTACATGCACAAAATATGTATATATAACATGGCATTAACCTTCTGATTTGTTCTTTATTGCCATTTGGAGTTTGTGTGCTGCCGGTGTGCTGCCGGTGCGCTGCCGGTGTGATGCCGGTGTGTGATGCCGGTGTGCTGCCGGTGTGAAGCCGGTGCGCTGCCGGTGTGATGCCGGTGTGTGCTGCCGGTGTGCTGCCGGTGCGCTGCCGGTGTGAAGCCGGTGCGCTGCCGGTGCGCTGGCGGTGCGCTGCCGGTGCGCTGCCGGTGCGTTGCCGGTGCGCTGCCGGTGCGATGCCGGTGCGCTGCCGGTGCGAAGCCGGTGTGCTGCCGGTGTGATGCCGGTGTGCTGCCGGTGTGCTGCCGGTGTGAAGCCGGTGTGATGCCGGTGTGAAGCCGGTGTGCTGCCGGTGTGCTGCCGGTGTGCCCTCCTCTGCGTGCTTGCTACATACCCCTTCTCCAGTTTGAAGTCTTTCTTAGGTGTGTCTGTCTCGGGCCAGAAGGTCTTAGCGATAGCCAGCGATGCAGGTGCCGACATCACAGAGGCAGTCAGCAGGTGTGCAGCTGGCATCTGTGCAGAAATTCAAGGGCTATCATTTAAAAAAGAGAACTTTTCTTCACCTGACTTAAGGAAACTACGGCAAAAAACACTTTTATTATTTTGCTAACTTGATGCGAAGGCCTGGACACATTCTCACCCCCAGTGATATATAGGCCCCCAGGACACTCCCCGCTATCGTGGCAAAGCCTCCAGCCATCACTGCATGCATCTCTGAAATCGTGAGCATGGAAATGTATGGTCGTATCAGGAGTGGGGATTCTGACTGTGGAGAGAGACACTTATAACCCTTAAGAACATATTTACTTTCATGAATCTGAAAGAAATTTTACATTTGTGTAAAGAATCCCTCTAAAAACATTTTTGTTTCACCAAGATAGCGTGTTATCTACATTAGCTATCTGGATTCTCACCTGTCCTACAAATATATTTCCTGCTGCAACCATGGACTCAGCTGGGGATGTTCCCATGGTAACTAGCATGATGGATCCCACCTATAAAGCAATTAACATATTATGGTGCAAAAAATACTGACCACCAAATAGACCAGGGCTACCAAGTTAGTTCCAAGTGGGGTCCAAATTCTGAAAATAATACCACTTGAGTTGTCACAGATTTTTTTTCTCAAGAAGAATAAAACAACAGGACTCAGAGAGCTTGGGGCATCTATGTTTTCAGTGACTAGTTATAATCGGTTGGTATTACTAAGGGGTGGGATTAATTGAAATAGTTGACGCATTATACAGGCCCAGTAAGGACCTTGGAAAAATAATAATGGGAAAATATTTTTCTTTTAATTAGGTGGCACAAACTAATGAATGGGCCAGTAAAAAGTAACTACAGGGTTATTGCTTAACTAGTCCTCAAGCAGAAGATCGACTCAGTGAAAAGGGAGCAGGAGCTGGAAGATGTTTCACCTTGAGGATTAACCACTGCATGAAGCCGACGTGGTAGAGCATGGAGATGACCGAGCTGAAGAAAACCACGATGGGAAGGACCTGTGAGAAGCGAGAGCCATCAGCACAGCCAGTGTGAGGAAAGCCCCTAAGCCGAGCCGCCCCGAAATCGTTCGCCGTCAATGATTACCTTAAATGCAAAGAAGTGCTCTTTGAATGTCTCACCAAAAACGAACTTTGAGCCAGCATCTGTGTATCCCAGGAACGCCTTTGGGGACGAGAGCAAAGGTTGTCATAAACGTGAAAACAGGTTAATATCTCAGCGCAAACTGCAAGAGAGACTTCTGAGTGCTTCTCCTTACGTGACCCGCAATGTTTATTTACAGCGTCCAGCACGACGCTTCAGCAATGCGATCGCGCCGCTTTGGGCTCACCTCCACCTGCTTTCCAAACCAGGCCGTGGCACGGAATCCTGCCCTAGTTCTGAGAATTAGGAGTCCAAAAAGAAATTGCAGGCCAATGCCCCATAGCAAGGCCCTCCAGGAAACCTGCATGAATAGTCACATCAGTTATCTATTACTTTTAAGCAACAAAATCAGCCCAAATTAAGTTTATTTTGTGACTATGGTATAGACTACAGGGGATCAGACTTCATTCACAGATTTACACAAGTAGTCCTTCAAAACCATACTGGTAACCCTGCAGACAATGCTATGAGTAATAAGCAACATGCCTTTAATTTAGCGACGTACCCTAAAGGGATACTTGGAGAAGAACACCGTCACCAAGGAGAATATGATCAGGCCGGCACAGGAGACCAGCTGCTGGGAGCCTCTTCTGGCTGTGTCCAGCACCAGCCAGCTCACCACCGCCCCCAACAGGACGGCATTCGCCATCCTGCGGAAAGCCAGGTAGGAGCATGCACATGAATGTATTCCACCTTACAAGCAGGGGCACAGCCACAGATCCCAGAGCCGCTGATGAAATGTTTGCTAGGGCATAAATGCCCCTCCTATACCCCTGCTTGCAAGTATTAAAAAAACATTACATTAAACGTCCACTTTTATACAAAGGTATTTAGTATAGTTAATAAAACAGCAAAACACATAATCATACATAGATAATCAAAACAGTAGCAATATACTGGCTAATGGTTAGTATGTTTAACAGTAAAAATCGCATAACAATTGTATTAAATATTGCAAGCATTAAAAGTTTCTGCACATCTTACATGAACTCCTTTCATTCAATTGATTTTCCTGAGATATAGGCCTATGACAGAAATTTGTAAATGTACTTAAGTGAACTGGAAATGAGTTAAACTTTGTTTTTTGTGTACTTTTTAAGCCTACGAATTTAGAAAAAGATATGAAGTGAGCACTGATAAAGGCAGAGAACACAGCAGCAAGGCGGGCGGCTCTCACCATTTCAGACAGACCTTCTGCTTCGCGATCGCTGTCTTTATGGGCGCTAGGAGGTGCTGAATGTGAGCCTGGTACCGCCGCATCAGCCGCTCCCACGCCGGGAAGCCGGCTGCTGACAGCGTGAGGCCGAAGAGCGGCAGAGCCCGCTGGAAATTCACTACACATGCCGCGATTACCAGCCCGACGAAGCCTGGTGTACGGGCGGGAGCACAGAATAAGATCGCGAATAGAGCTGCTTCTCTAAAATCTCAGCGCAGCACAATGTTTCCAATTTTTCTGCGTATTAGATACGGACTAAACGTACGCCATTTTCGGTTTTTTGATTAATACAAAATGTATTGCAGACTGCATATATGTATATAACCTGAAATATTCGATATATCCTTAATTCCAGTTATCCACAATCTGCAACACAGAGGTAACTTTCTGATAATCTAACGAAATATCCATATGTGTGTGTGTGTGTTTCTGTATATATATATATGCATGTAACATTAGTGGCATCGTGAGGGTTCTCATGTTCTAATGACTAATGACTACTAACTGCTAATGGAATTTAATAGAGCACATTTTTAAAATGAAACGAATTGTACAAAAAGGCATTAATATACACATAATTATAATTACAATTATACCACATGATAATACAAATTGTGATTCATTCCCCCACCATCAAACTTGGAATTAACGCCAGATAAATTCCCTTCCCTCGCTTTACCTGTTACCAAAAGCATTTTGCAGAACAACCAGAGCAACTTCTGGTGTTTCTCAAAGTGCCTGCAGATAGATTCCATTTTCTTCTCCAAGAACCTGAAATATTCGATATATCCTTAATTTCAGTCATCCACAATCTGGAACACAGTGGTAACTCTCTGATAATCTAACTAAATATTATTATATTATACATTTATATATAATATATGATGTATCTACATCATATAATACATAATAGTGTGTGTGTATATATGTATATATTCAGTTTCTTGAGTAGTGATATTTGATGTGACATTTCACTGCATCCCGCTAATATGGTGCGGTCCGGTAAATTGCTCTGTAATGGATATGGTGCTGGGTTTCGCTGAGACCTTGAGTACGGCTTTCTGCTTGTTTCATCCAACCCATCTCCAATGGCTCTCCCACTCATCTCCATATCCACCGAAACCATGCCCTTTGGAGATGAAAAGGGATACTTAGACTCCCAAGTAACACCCGCTCGCCCCACACACCTAGTGCCTCTCCGTTCTTGTGGAAAGGGTCAAACCCAATGTTAGAGCATATAGCTAGATGGGGATAAATCTCAACATTTGATAGAAGGTGGCCACCGCAGAACAACGTGCCTTCAAACGTGGCCTTACGCGATGCTTACTCAGGCATTCTCAGGAAACCCTGCCTTTCCCCATGGCAAACCCCATTTTCTCCTGTAGCGAAAACTCGCATATAGAAATAAGCTTTTACCATCAGATATTTAGGTCTGGTGCTGGTCAACAATGTAGCGCCAACAGCAGGATTCCAGACATTTAATGAGTTATTTATTAGGGATTAATTAGTTTTAATGGGAACTGACATCTACAATGCCCAAAGAACCTTATTAGGGCTGACTCACATACATTATTTGGAAGGTGGATGTTTTTGAATTAATATCTTCTGTATTTTACACACATACACAATAAAATGTACATTAAATCCTAAACAGGGCATTGACAGTCACTGCAACTTTTCAGTAACAATAACTGCATGCCAAGATAAGTCAAACCAGTAATGTACTTAATAACAGTAACAATAACAGAGACCGATCCACAGAATACTTGATTCTCTTACCTGCATCTCAAAAGCAGGGTTGGGGACCCCCTGATTCTGGGCACCCACAGCTGCCCCACTGAGCTCCATTGTGAAGAGCAGGACTACTCAGAGACTGAAGCCTTCAAAGAGATGCAGATTGGGGGGAGGGATGTCTGATGTTCAGTGGTATGTGCACACACACGTACACACTACCTCTCTCTCCCAATTCTTTAATGAAGTTCAGCACTGACTGCGGCATCTTACATGGGCCCTCCCTTGATGTTTTTGGGGAATAATTTGTTTAAGGCTTGAGGGATGTACGTGCCATTGATAGTTAAACATCTTCTTAGGCTGAGTAAATAAGTACCTTAAATGTTCAACGGGTCTTAGCAGGCCAATGCTGGACCAATGCAAAGTACCAAACCACTCAAGGAAAAGCACAGATTTGGGAAAGGTGTCCTTGACCAATAATATTGGTTGAAATTCTATTCACTGTTGAGTAAGACATGTATTACTACATCCCTCTGTGTAAAAATAACCTACACGATGCCTTAAGCAACATCTGTTACAGCACATTGAGGAGAACTAGGAAACAAAGAAGGTCCTCTTTAATTATTCATGCGGGAGACTGATATTGTGCTCATTGTGGTGACATATAGTCTCTATGCATTCTGTCATGTTGCGAGAGTCTCACTGTGTACAGTTCTGGGATGCATTAAGAATAATCTGTTTCAAAGCATCTGAAGGTCTTAAGGATGCTAACCTTGCTATACAAAGATGGTGCATGCATGGAACACGTGGGTGATACATCACGCTTGGACATTCTATGGTTATACGGTTCTCTTAAACCTTCTTAGATTTTAAGTCCTCTGTGGAGACATTGTGCAGAAGGAAGCACTAGACAAATGAGCACAAAGGCCTAACCTGCTGAGCCCCCCCCCCCCCCAATTAAACGGGTAATGATTTGCCAACCCTACTTACTCTGCCCATTCCAAGGAAACTTCTAGAGTGTTGGCTTCCCGAACCTTTTGATGTCAGTTTACATGGGTAAAAAATTCATGGACCTGTAAAACTTGTGTGTGTGTGTGGGGGGGGGGGGCTGGGGCTATTGACAAATTTAATACATCCAATAAGTTTAACCGTTTCCATTTTTGCACATGCAATCAAAACCAATCGGCAGGGGTGATAAAAAAGGCTGGTATGCAGTGCCCCCTGGCGGTGGACAGGCGTTACTGATATTTACAGCTCTCTCCAGTTTTCAAACAGAATGCAAAGTACGATTTTACCGAAAATTTGAGCTAATGGTTTTTTGGTATTAATTTGGTTCATTAAGTAGCACTGTTGCTTCCCACCAGCAGGGTGTGGTGTTAAGTTGGCATATTCTCTGTTGCAAGAATCTCCTCCCGGTATTTGGGTTCCCAGCTAGAGTTCAAAGATGTGCAGTTGCTAGTTAGGTTAACCGGTGTGCCTAAATTACCCAGAAGATGCTTGTGTGTGAGAGTGCATATGCCCTGTGATGGACTGGAATCCCACCCAGTGTACCTCAGCCATGTGTCTTATGGTATGGAATAAGCTCCTTCATTCCCACCCAGTGTACCTCAGCCATGTGTCTTATGGTATGGAATGGGTACGGAATGGTATGGAATAAGCTCCTTCATCCCATGAGCCTGACCTGGAGAAGTGGCTGGAAGATTAAAAAATCAATGGAAATTAAAAATCAGAAATATATGATACACAGAATGCTATTGTAAAAATATTCTTATATATACACTAATACTTTTTATTTTTAAAAGAAATTAAACAAGATTTTCACTGTATGTAGTACAAGTATGACTGCATGGGAAAATAACAACTTAGACTTTGATGTCAGATCATTAAAATAAGTATTCCTGAGTATTGCGGACAATTCCAGCAAAACACAATCAACAGGTAAACCAACTACAGTACTGTGCAGACTTCAGCAGTCTTTCAAGGTGTGTTAGCCCTTAACCATTTGAAAATCTCTCCTAAAGTATTTACACCAACCATCCCATAATCCCGTGTATTTTATTTGACCCCTAACACACCTCATAAGGCTTATTAATGTTCTTATAACTAGTTTCATTAATCAATTAAGTGAGCTAGTGGTGAAATTGAATAAGTACATGGAGTGACTGAGGTGCCCCTGACCAGGCATCAGTAACTTTTTGGAGGATATGAGAAATTCCTGTCAGTTTATATTGTTTCACTCATAATTTGAATATGTTCTGTTATTAAATGTTCCTTTGTCGTCATGAGAAAATATACACTTACTACCCAGATAAATAGCTTTCAAAGTTTCCTATGACTGCTTAAGATTTTTGCACAGTACTGTACTTCTCAGCATGGAAACACCACGCTTTTTATTATAAGAGAGATAATGACATCGATCACACGCATTATTATTATTACGATCCGCATTTGACCCCCCACCTCTCTAGATGGCCCATAGTGAGTGAGTAGGGAATTTTCATGAGAGAAGCCTTTCCATGGGAATTACTGTTGAAACCAGAAGTAGCTACAGTACAAAACTTGGTTCGCCAAAATTCCCATCAGTTGGCAGTACATTACATATTCCCAAAATTCCCGCCAGTTGGCAGTGCATTACATATTCCCAAAATTCCCATCTTAAAATTTACACATATACTTTCTGGAAATTAGCCAGAAATTCCCCACCCCTTCTTAACTGTATGTGTGAGTGTGAGGAAGTGTTTGCTCTGTGCTTTGCTGTTAGGCCCTCTGGGTCAGACCCCTGCCTTGTACCTTATACTGCCTGGGAGAGGCCTGAGGTCAGCCCATGACTCGGCATCAGCTGAACAACTGGAAGACGTGGTGAATGTAGCATAAACCAGCACATTATAATACATGCACAATGACCATGGAAATAAGAAAATGCTAAGACACATTATAATAAACCTATACTCAAAGACCCACTTACTATCCATTATCCCTGTAGACCAGCTGGTTTTGATCATAACAACCCAGAGCCAGTCTTCCAGACCATGGGGCAGGTGGAATTGTTGAAAAACACTTTCAAAAGTTAGAAAGACCATCACAGGTCATTCACTCATGCGGGTGCAAACTAATTCAGAGACACTGGTTCATCTAAGCAGCGTGGATAATGTTTAGTGTCAAGTGAGCTAAACGATAGTAAATATGTATCCCTCAGTGGTGGTACGCCAACAACACCCTGAATGCGGAAATCAACCAAAGACAAACTTCCTCTAAAAATTCTGGAAACAGGCAGGGGCTGCTCAGTATGACTGACTAAAGTAATAGTACAGCTTCTGAGTGTTTCCTAACTTGCACTGTTGACTAAAATAGGGAGCAATGGTAGCATGATAGCTAAGTAGGCTACTAGTACTCTGGTTGCCAGTTTATGCTTCAGCTCTACTGTAGTGTACAGTAATATGTTGCTTAAATGAAATATCCTGCTTGGTTTGCAGGCCAAACCTACGGGCAACATAAGCTGCCGCCTAGGGTGCATCTTCTGAAGGGGCCCCGACTTGATGGGCACCTTCCAAGAAAACGCTAAATTTAGCAGAGAAGCTGGACTAAGGTGCTGCACGGGCTTCGACCAACCCTGTTTGTAAATGGAACCGGGTTAGTCCTTATTAAAAGTGATTTACATCGAGATACTACTGTGTTTTCCTCCAAGCCCGCACATCTGACACAAACAGTCATGGCCGAGATTATCCCCAGGAATTTTTCCAGAAAATGCACCATTTCTCCCAGAAATTTGTTGCAGTTACAAATGTCTTGGTATACATGTTTATTTACTTTATGTGCATTTGATGGACACATTTAACATGAATCCTTAATGTTTCTGCTTCTCTGCCACCTGTATTTGCGTTCCTCTACCCAACACATCTCTCTTCTCTCTAAAACCGTTTCCCCCACGTCCATAGGGTGTAATGCTGAACAACCTGCTTTTCTGGCGGACAGACCAAAACAATAATATGCTGTATCGCTGCTTTCTCTGTCTGTGGCTTAGTTGTTTTAGCATGAATAAGCTTTCTTCAGCAGACCTTAGAGTCACTGCGTTTTAGATGTCGTTTAGCATGCTGTGGCTGCTTTCTGTTGGCTGTTAATTCGCGATACATGTTCCGCGATGACATCCAATGCCTGTAAATCGCCATTGTCCAAACACTGGCCAAGCCTGCAGTAACTTTCCCGGAATCTATGGGGAGCTTGAATACGCAGATGACCTGAACAATTACTTGCACAGTTTCACCCATGTTACCCCAATTTTTTTCTAGCTCGATTAAGCGCTTTATAAGAACGTCGAGGTATACTGCTGTGTCTAACGGAATGCATCTTACTCCCGTTATTTTACTTTTATTAAACGGGAGATGAATGAGTGCGGTATATTACGAGGCTCTTTGTGCTCGGAGTAGTTGCCCTGCTGAACTGGCACAAATGGTGAGTTACACATAATGCAAACAGGTCCAGACGGTAATGCATTTCTAGACAAATCAATGTTTATGCTTTTGACAACACTGGTATCCGTACCCAACGGCTAATCTATCGCAGCTAATTTGCTCGGTTGCCGCAAGATGTCAGCATACAGCTGACCTGCCTTTTGCATGGCGATTCTAAATCTTTATTTTATTCTAACTGCACTGCACTGCACTGTTAACTGAAGGTACTATATTCCTAAAATTACAATGACAAAATGTGTTTAAATAATTTTTAGTACTGAAAAATCAACTATACGTTGATATATATATATATATATATATATATATATATATATATATATATGAGGAATATGAGGAACAGTGT
>JAODKN010000041.1:19688442-19710720 GCA_026774425.1 Petrocephalus zakoni | reverse complement strand
TGCAGTGACAGGGCAGGCCATAAAGAAGAAGGCACAGACATGCAGGAAGCAGTGAGGGCTGAGATGCAGTGACAGGGCAGGCCATAAAGAAGAAGGCACAGACATGCAGGAAGCAGTGAGGGCTGAGATGCAGTGACAGGGCAGGCCATAAAGAAGAAGGCACAGACATGCAGGAAGCAGTGAGGGCTGAGATGCAGTGACAGGGCAGGCCATAAAGAAGAAGGCACAGACATGCAGGAAGCAGTGAGGGCTGAGATGCAGTGACAGGGAAGACCTTTAATAAGAGGGCACAGACATGCAGGAAGCAGTGAGGGCTGAGATGCAGTGGCAGGGCAGGCCATAAAGAAGACGGCACAGACATGCAGGAAGCAGTGAGGGCTGAGATGCAGTGACAGGGAAGACCTTTAATAAGAGGGCACAGACACGCAGGAGGCAGTTAGGGCTGAGATGCAGTGACAGGGCAGGCCATAAAGAAGACGGCATGAACATGCAGGGGCAGTTAGGGCTGAGATGCATCAGCTCAGCAGGATAGTAGCATCATTTTTGTATTAAGTCAGACAAGGCACCCTAGTGACTACACAAAGTTATATTAGGTTTGTTCTTCAACATATTCATATTATGCTCTAGTGAGTCCTATCTGAATCCATCTGTCAAAATCAACCAGTAAGCTGATCCTAAGTGTGCTATGAAACACAGTTATTACAGCAGTAGTTTCCATAAACATTTGAAATTCTTCTTTTATTTTGAATGTTAACATGCTTTACTGCATATCCAGAACAACAGTCGGGCCCCCACTGAGTTGGCAGAACCAGAATCCCTCCAGTTTTCCTCTGCTTGTGGTTTGTCCAGTAACAATAACATATTATAGGGCAGGAGCGTCACTTGAGATTTATGCCGCTTTCCCACTGCCACCAGGGATAGAGCCGTACCGCACACTGCCAGCTTTCCATTGTAAGGAATGTGAGCCGTACCCCAGCCCTCACCGCACTGATGTGTCCGCGCTTACTACCAGGGCCAAAAGCACCATCAAATGAAGCTGGTTGCATCACCACCATCTGATTGGTCGAAATGCACGGAGATATCGGTGTTGGATTATCTGAAGGAGAAAGGATGTGTTTTACAATTATTCATTATTAGTACTAATAGTATTGCACATTGCAACGTATTGATGCATTCCTTATAACTCAGAACTTGAAGAATTCCAAACTCCTACTTTAAAGGTAAATGGAATGGAGTCATAATGCAAATTTGCACAGGCGAATGCTACTTCTGCTAGCGTGTGATGCCTGCATAAATACGGTGATTCTTACAGATGTGCTAGAGAATTAGGAAATTAGTACATAGTAAATTATGTTGTACACCGTGTGAGCAGTAAATGAGCACCTCTGTTTACGTCACTGTTGCCCTCCAAACCCTGCGGTGGGAGGCTGAAGCGAACTGGAACCGTGCCATGACTAGTCTCTGTTTGCGGTACAGCTAAGGTACGGCTCGGGTACGACTCGGTTGCTGTGTGCCAGTGGACAAGCACCGTTGTGAAAATGGGAACTAAGCCTTCACTAGGGGGTTCTGATTTTAATGAAAATTAAAAACACACTGTTTAAAGTAAAGCTCCCTTAAAACAGCCCTAAGAACGCCCTTACAGAACATAACGGAATTAAGAATAAACATATGACATGTATATTTATGCATATACACCGATCGGCCAGAGCATAAACACCAGCTGCCTAGTATTACGTAGGTCCCCCTTGTGCCACCAAAACAACTCTGACCCATTGAGAAATGGACTACGCAAGAGCTCTGAAGGTGTTCTATAGTATCTGGCACCAAGACATTAGCAGCAGATCTTTTATGTCCTGTACGTTACGAGGTGGGGCCTCCATGGATCGGATGTGTTTGTCCGGCACATCCCACAGATGCTGTCAGAGTGAGATCTGGAGAATTCAGAGGCTAAGTCATCACCTGGATTTCACAGGCTTGCCTTCTTTCCGTAGGACAGGGGTGGGCAGTCTTATCCAGATAGGGCCAATGTGTGTATCTGGGTTTTCACTGCAACTAATGAGGTTACTAATTAGAAGACTGTTTGGCCAAAGAGTCACCACACCGGGGTTTGAGCAGCTGACCTAAAGACTATGCCAAAAATCTGCATACACACCGGCCCTTTGCGAATAAGACTGCCCACCCCTGCCTTAGGGAGTCCTGTTGCTGTCTCTTCCCCAGGTAAATGAAGCACACATGATATAACAGGAAACATGAGTCATCAGGCCAGACCACCTTCCATTGCTCCAGAGTCTAGTACTGATGCTCAATGCTCGTTGTAGATGCTTTTGGTGGTGGACATCGGTAAACATGGGCACTCTGACTGGTCTGCAGTTAGACAGCCCCATATGTAGCAAGCTGGGATGCACGGTGACACGGACCCTGTTCCATCATAGCCAGCAGGAACTTTTTCAGCAATTTGTGCTACAGCAGCTCTACAGCAGGTGGGTTGCCCATGCACATCAACGAGCCTTGGCCAATTATGACCTCATCACTGCTTCACCGGTTGGCCTTCCTTGGACTACTTTTGATAGTTACTGACCACTGAATACCAGGACCACCCCACCAGACCTGCTAGTGATCCAGGCATCTTGCTATCGCAGTTTGGCTCCTGTCTTAGTCGCTCAGATTTTTCCTGTTTCCATCACATCATCTTCAAGAACCAACTGTTCACTTGCTAAATATATAACGGTACCCTTGACAGGTGCCACTGAAATGAGATAATCAGTGTTAATCACTTCACCTGGTTTTAATGTTATAGCTGATTGGTGTATATTTACTAGGGCTGGGTAATTAATTTAACGTTAGTTTCAGTTATGGCATTTTGGCTTCCAACGATCATCAAAACAAAATAATCGCAATAAAGTGCAAAGTGCAGGCCAGTTTCAGTGTTAATTATCGCAGCGTTACGTCTGTTGAATAGGTTTTTTCATGCTGGGTCAGGGTTCATTGTGAGCAGAGGTGGCTAATTCAGGTCCAGTGAGTAAAAATCCAGACCAGGATTTTGTTTCAACCAACCAGTTGAGTCCTCTGTGACTGTGACTATTTATGGTCAACTGGTTGGTTGAAGCTAAATATTGGTCTGGACTTCTACTCTCTGGACCTGAATTACCTACCTCTGACTGTGAGATACCCACACATATTCACAGCATACAGAGGAACAGACACTCATGTGGGGGCACCCACATCGCCTGCACACCAAGGAACATGTGTGGGGAAGCTTATACAGCACCATTTTATTCAAAGGATCCTCTGTATGCCTCAAAATTCATCCCAATGATTGCTGGATAATTTTGGTCATCATAAGACTGTGTTCTGCCTGAATATACAAATATAGTTGATGTATTTACGTACATTGAAGGGAGAATAGGCTCTTTGTTTTCAAACAAATTTCTTTACATTATTAATCTTCTATTCCATTTTGTCAGAATTATGTACTCATAATTGGAAATTAACGATACTTCTGGCCATTTGCTCTTGACACTATCGCGGGCCCCAGAGTGGTGATGGTTAATGACTAATGATTATTTGGAAACATTCTTAGCCTGAGATGTTTACGGTGAAGGAAATGGACCTTTATGCCCTCTGGACGGCTTCTCTGGGTGCTGTGTGGTCCTGTAGCTTAAAAATCCCTATGACATGCAGGTTAATGGTTTGTCGTTGCAGAGTAGCCGTATGATTATTGAGTGAGGCTCTTAGCCTCTGACTCTGGGGTGCTGGATAAATGCCCGTGCTCTGACCCTAAGCTTTGCTCACACCTGGATATTATATTTTGGGGGGCATTGTATGGCTCTGTGGGTTAGGACTGTGCCTGTGGTTGGAAGGTCGCCGATTCAAATCCTTTGGCTCCCATCGGGCCCTTGAGCAAAGCTCTTAACCCCAAATGCTCCTGGGGCGCTGGATGCTGGCTGACCCTGTTCTCAGACTCCAAAACCAGCTCTCACCTGTGTGTGTCCGTGTAGCTCATGAAGATGTCATGAAGATAGTCTGTGAAAACTACCCTATTTCCTCACAGGGATCACTTTTATTACTAGCGTGTGTGTGTGTGTGTGTGTGTCTCATAGGAAACCAAGAAAGGAGAAGACCAAAGAATTTCTATGTACCTTTACTCATACAGATGGCAAATCTGTATCATCATTTCATTGTCAGTGTTGAGAAAAGTTGAAGAGAGGTTGATGAAAGTCTCTTCGGGAAAACGACCAGTCATGATCCAAGTCAAATAAGAAAATAAGCTTCAGGTCCTGTGGATCCTGCCCAGATTGAATATGATGAACAACATCTGAAAGCTTTTTATTACGCAGGAAAACCCAATTAGCATGTTTGTTGTATTCCAGTAACTATAAAGATAAGGCATAGCATTAGAATTTATTGGGGTTGGATTTAGTTCTAGATAAAATGTTTTATTTGAGGGGCAGCATCGGGTGCTGCAGTGGTTAGTTAGCACTGTCGCTTCACACCTCTGGGACCTGGGTTTGAGTCTCTGCCTGGGCTCCATGTGTGTGGAGTTTGCATGTTCTCTCCGTGTCATCATGGGGTTTCATCCAGGCACTCTGGTTTCCCCCCACAGCCCAGACACATGCTGAGGTTAACTGGAGTTACCCAATTGCCCGTAGGTGTGCATGTCTGAGTGAATAGAGTGTGCCCTACGATGGGCTGGTGGCTATGTTCCCTGCCCCCATAGCCTCCGGGGTAGGCTTTGAACCCCCCCTGCAATCCTGAATAGGAAAAGCAGTTATGGAAAATAAGTGGGTGGAGAACACTAAGAAAAATATTATTTTGCGGTCATATACTTTACAGAGGGTCGATTTCTTAGCTAGGTGAGCTGTGTTGCCTGGACGGAAAAGCAAACATCAGACTGGGGTGAACAGTTGGGCTGAAGTTTCTGCATTCCACCTTTGATTTAACTGAGATGTTATTGTTGTTGGCTTGGAGCTTCTAAGTCAACAATTATGCTTTTAACACAATCCAAACCACGGGGGCGGGCATTCCCATTTAGAGAGGACAACGGGACCTGGAGGTGCTTAATGTGGCTAATTGCTAACTGACAATTCTCTGCTCAGTTTAATTTCTACACAAAGAAGGGGCGTGTTTAAACCCATGCCACAAGACAGTTAGCTATTCTTACGGCCAGGGGAACATTGGTTCTCTATTTTATAATGGATCCTCTGTGAACATTTTGCATGTTGCGTTAGATTTGAGCATAACTGTTAAATTTACTCGGCATCCTGACCAGTTTAGAAGGCAGATAATTGACTGTAGGGGAGGTCTGAATACTGAATACTGAGTACTTTTTGCACATGAATACTTTTTCAAGAAACTACCAGGAAACACCAGTGCTGCTATGTGACAGCAACTGTGTAAGCCAGGCTGTTTGGAACATAAGAAGGTCAGAGATGTAGAGTTTGATGTGTAACAAAAAGGGACAAAGGTCATCCTAGTTGATCATGATGTATGGAGGGAACCGTCAAAGGCCACTTATGCTCATTCTGATTTATGAAGCGAAGGGGCAAAGGTCATTCGCGCTCATTTTGATTTATGAAGTGAAAGGTCAAAGGTTATTCGCTGATTGTGTCATGTATTGTCTAAATTGACAGTTGATTTTGACAGATGCAGTGAATGTACCTTGTTCAGATATATAATATAGAGTTCACATGTCATACCCTTTTATTTTATAAAGAGTTTAACACTTTAAAGAATCACATATTTATTTATCTGGAAGACATTTTTGTCCAAAATGACCTACAAGTGAATCTGTTAATACCTAGCAAGCATACTGCTGTCAGGAGCTAATTTAGGTACGAGTGCTGCTAGGCTAAGCATTATGCGATAGGTCGGAAACTACCGCAAACTAGGAAAGGGGTTATTATGAACTCATAACACGCTAGAAATGCTGTTCATCCAAATGTCATCCAAGAGAGAATCTAGTAAGAGACCAAGTCACTTCTTACACAAAATTATAGGAATAGCAATTATGTCTTCCCTTGGTAAAGAGACAGCCAGTGCCTCACTCACTATTACCTGAGGACATGGCTCAGTGGTGAGCCGGTATGATTTTGGTTACATTTCCCTAACTATCTAGGAATACTGGGGATTAAGAGCTTCAGAGTTGTGCCTGGGAAACACTTGGTAGACACCTCACTCCACAAAGCCTTGAGTCGTAGACAAATGCTCTACCATTTTGTAGGGGCTGATGCGGCACTAACATCACTAACCGAATGCCCTCTAACAGCTCAACAAAGCAAAAACAACAATACTGGCCTAATGCGTGCTGGTCCGTTAGGTGGGGACGTGCTTATTTCAGGTTGCTGAGGCAACGCCTGTCGTTCACGTAAAAAAATCCCTTCTCCTCTTTTGTCCAAACGAGCCACAAACAAGCACACATGTACAGCACGTGTGTACTTTGACCTTTCGTTAGCTCACAATGTGTCACATTCACGTTGAAAGCCACCCGAGTTCTTCCATACCATGACACGGACTCCCCCCCATCCCCCCCCCCCCCATCCCTTGAAATTCCGGGCTTCAGGCGGGGGGGATGAATCCGGCTTGCGCGAGCTCGCTCTGTTTCACCTTGGCCCGTTTCCAGGCGCCCCTCTCAGCGACTTGGGACGGTGATGGCCACTTCTTTCCAGTTCGGGTTATCCCCACTTCCGCGCCATCTGCTTCAGCCCGTGCGTGTCCGCCCGTGGATGGGGCCGTCTGACCCGACACACTGCCACATGCTTGGACAAGGCGCTCCCACTCACGCCAACCACCCACGCCCCCCCCCCACCCCTTGTGTTGATACGTCTACCCTGTTTGATTTATTCACCCTCGTTCTGTTCTGTTCTGTCTGTGTCTCCTTCCCATTCAGGGTTTGTTTTATTTCATAACGTCCCCGTGGAGGTGCTGGCCAGGAGGGAGCCGACACACCGTCCCGTCATCGTTTGAGAATGAGAGAGAGAGAGAGAGAGAGAGAGAGAGAGCGTGTGGGTGACTGGGCACGAGAGACAGAAAGGGCCGTCCTAAGCACTGCTCATTTCTTTGTGTGCACCTTTTGGGTTTGTTTCTGCTTTTGTGTTTCTTTTGCTTTTAGGTTTGATTTTCATTTTGTGTTATCTGCCTATGCCCCCCCAACCCCACCTGTACCGCGCCATGGCCGCTGGATGGCAGTCGGCGTAACCGAGGGCAAAGCCGACACCCTTCCGAGGACATGGGGGTGTGGACGGTGCCTTCCGTGTACAAAGCGGGGCCGAGAATCAGGTCTTGGCTCCATTGCAGGAAGCCGTAAAATAACAAAGCGTCGGATTCAATGCTGTAGAGCCCAGGACTCCTGTGCATGCAGATAAGGTTGGAGTGTAAGCCGCCTGGGGTGTGGGGCTGTCAGGGGGAAATAGGAACTCAGCACAGTCACCGGATGCACTGTGTCCCGGTAGTAAGCATAGCCCCCGCCCCCTCGCACAACCCCATATAGTCCACCTTTAAGGTTTATATATTTAGATGCCCGGAAGTTTGGTGACTGTTTGTGTGACTTTTGCACTGCAGACTTCCTCTCCTACTTTCACCAAAATATAATTGTCAAAACAAAACCCTCTCTGTGCCTTGTCGCTGACCTCTCACCTGCTCATCCCTGGGGAGGGAGGCCAGTGCAGATATACCCTCCTTGCGAGAGCTCGCTCTGGGGATGAATTATTTAAGACTGCAGAAAGGCAACATGTGCCATTAAGCCAGAGCCCCCGCTGAGGGGGAAGCATTTGCACATGCGGATGGCCCAAGGCTCTCTCGCACCCCCCCCCCCCCCGTTTCCAAGTGCTGTCTAAGCACTTTCATATACAGTATGAATGTAATGTTTGTATGGAGCATATTTAAGCTTTGCCATGTCCACCCTCCTATGCATCCTGCAGTTACGTTAATGAACCAACATTCATCCTTAAAAGGGGAATTCTGCTAAACAATTATGATGTCCTGTATTTCTTTATGTTTGCTATGTAGAACATAATACTGTACACCCAGCATTCCTGTGGTGATCATTTTATTTCATGTTTTAGCATTCCTTTTCCTGGCACGTGACCAATGGCCAAAGTTGAACATTTCGTACATTTGACAGATTAAATGGTCCTCTGTACCATGATTTTGCCATTTTTTGTGTCAAGGACTCTTGGAAATTTTTTCTGAATAGAAATACTGAAAAGTGACCTTAATTTGTTTTGGTAGAATTCCCCTTTAAGCCAAGAATTCATGTTATTTTTCTCACTTTTGTGTTGCATAATTTTTTCCTGCTGAGTTTTCAATTGAAATGTTATAATCGGGTGAAAATACACTCGTCCATTCACATGAAAACGTCTAGAGGGGTGAATTTTAAATTCAGTCTCGCTCAGTGATGTGTCCCGTACAATTTCTACTTTGCTCACTGAGATATCTTATTTAGCTTGTGGAAGTTTTATTTGTACAAACATGCTCTGAGGGCAGAATGAAAAATGGTTCAGAGTGATAACCAATCAAATTGTAGAGGAGGTAGATATAGGCAGTTAGAGAGGCAGGATCAAGACATCGGATTGGTTTGTCTGACTTCTGATACAAGATCTGATTGCTTATCTCTCTGAACCAATCATGTTTGATTCTGCCCTCAGAACATGTTTGTGTGAGTAACAATCCTATGAGCTCTTATTTAGGGCAATCCCGAGTTTCTATGGAGACTACATCTTCCTAGTGTTTTAGTTTATTATTTTCGTGACAGATAAAATAAATTACACGACATTCATCATAAATCAATTGGGAAAACTGAAGTTTAGTTCCATATGATTTATTATAATCCTTCCAAGATGCCCAGGAATTTTTGGAAATAAGAAGCTCATCCTTACACGCGTAACATGAGTTTTAACAATAACATCAATACAGTTAGTACTACAACAGATAGGAATAACTAGATTTATAATAGAAATATGAATGTTTATTTATATTAAACCATTACCACTGAAGGGCTTATTTTTGCTATTCTGTAGAATGTACATTATATTTTCGATAAAAGGCTACACAATCAATGTTTGTATATGTTGACTTTCTAGAAAAAGGTATTTTTGGGGTTTTGAGAAGTTAAACACATACTTCTGTACATTAGCTAATATGAGAGAAACATAGTATTTATATGCTTTGTTCTTTTTTGCTGTTAATGGAGCTAATGTTCTATTAAGTAATCCCTTCTCTGGAAGTTGTAATTTTCCATTGACCTGCTGCCTAGTTGTGAAACATTGTCTGGAGCATTTACATGTAGGCTTGTACAAGCAGAGAGATTTGTAAGCATCTTGGTTAATATTAAAAGAGTAATAAAATAATTACTGTCTTGTGTGGGCTCATCTGTGTTATTAAACTGGAAAGCCCGTTAAACCAAATCTTTAATATCGTGTCGGAGGACAGCTCTTCTCTACTGTCTCCTGTAGTGACTGAAATTATAGTAATGAAACAAAGTGTAGTATTTTTATACTGTAACAAAGTTTCAGTATTTTGCTCAGAACTCATGTTAAGGTTCCGTATCAGTGTTCCTACACAGGACAAGGGACAAATCTTGTACATGTTAATATTATTAATAAAATTTAGCTGGGAGCAAGTCCACATTTTCTCTCAGAGTTGCCATTATTCTGCTGAATGGCCACTCGATCTGTTAGTGACACGTTTCTTATCTGTTTTTTTCTGACAAAACCAGTTTCAGAGTAACATTTTCATTTTCCCATGTATGTTATGTGACATTTGGTGGGCTGAGTGAAATAATTTAAGAGGCAAAATCCTGGAGGATTATTGCTTAAAAATTGTTTTCACATGTTGAGTTTTCTCAGTATCTATTATTTCATTTCTATCATCGGGCCAAATTGGCAGCCCTGCAGTGTTTTGGTATTTGTAATGCAATTACTGTACCGCCAAAGTAAAAAAAAGAAATCTTTTGTACTTCCAAGGTTTTTAACACAGCAAACACTGAGAACAGTTCCTTATTTGTAAAGCACAGTTATGTAAAATATATCAACTGGGCTTAGCCAGGGAGAGGTCAGGAACGAAAAAATAGATATGGTAACTAACCGTTTCCAGCATTGCTTATTAAATGATACCACAGTATAAATCACAGAGCGAAAAGGTGCTGTATTTGGCTTGAAGGGATCCCTTTCCAATGCTGCTTAAGTCAAAGTTTTACAAAAGCAGCTTTAAATGTTCAGTTAGTCTTCATGTTAGTGGGCTCGACGTCTAGTCCGAATCCATCTTCTTAGAAAGAAAGTAAACAGTGCTGCGTTTGCCTGTAACCTCAGACAGTTCACTTTACTCCTGGTTCAGGAGGAGTTACCCCAAGGCGTTGGATCTCTCCTGGTCTCTCAGGAAGCAGTATGGGTTTGATCCACTCGATGCTAAGAGATCACATTCTGCAGAACCTACAGGCTGGCTTTGCCTGCTCCACCCCACCATTCAGGTCCGTTCCTGGTGAACATTCTTTTGGCAAAGATGTCGCAGGTCTAACAGTAAGCGGACGGCCACATGGTAAGGGGCATTTGCCTCTTGATGTCAGCGCTAGTGCGACACAAACGAGACAGCGCTCCCCTTTGTCAGTCCTGCACGCGGAGCAAATCCGTGATTAATCCCCTAGGACAGAGCACCCTTCCAAGTGCCACAGCGCTTCAGCCTGCGACGGCCAAGCTTGGGTAGAAGAGAGCGTCCTTAGTGACGTCGGATGGTAAGATGTGGCCCGTGTCGTCATTTTAAAAGAAATACCCACCAAACAAACAAACATACCCCCAAAGGATGGCGTCAGCACACGCCGGATTCGCCCCCCCAAAGCCGGTAACGTATTTTCCTACATTTTTTTGCTTTCATCTCCTCCCGTCCCACCGTCTTGCTACACCCTCCGTTATGCACTTAATCCCTCCACCTTTTACAAATCACTCCTCTACTCTTAGCTGCGTTTGGGCCAAAAGCCAGGAATGGGATATGCTGCTTCCTAATCTCATAACCGGGTCAGACAGAGTGCCCACAGGGGTGCCTGGTAGCAATGTGATGGCTCAGCCCCCAGAATATATGTAATGATTCTGCACCTACATCCGCACTCTGCCAGCGTATCACAGCCACCCTGTTAGCAACCGTATATAAGCATTCCAAGTAATTCTCCTACATATTCAGTAATCATAACTGCGGCAGCCTTGCAGACAGCGAAAGCATGTAATCATGACAATTGGAAATATGCTTTCCAACTGTATTGTTGTCTGACTTGTGACCTTCAAAATTTAATAGAAAAATTGGAATAAATGACCAGAATATAGAATGGTTCTTTGTCTGGAGGCTTGGTCTAAGTCCAAACAATGACTGTATTATGAAGTTAGCTGTAAGAAATCCACACCCGTTTGTTGTTTTAGTTTTAAGTCAAAGCATTATTCTGACTTTCTGTTTGTATGGTGAGGCAAAGTAATCTGATGCAGGGAGTCTCTAGCTTTGTACTCGGCGGCTAAGATGGAACAGAGCTTAATCCTGCATCTCCACACCAAGGGTTCCGTTTGCAGAGGACGGTCTAGCAAACAAGCCAACGGGCAAAAAGAGCAATTATTAGGTGCTAAAAGATTTTATCTCAATTGGCAGCAGAGGCGAGCCCCCGTACTGCACAGTCGCAGTGCACTGGGGAGGGGGATTACCAAAAATGGTCATCGTCCAGCCTGTGGGTCAGGACCCCAAGATTCCCATCATTATAAATCTACTCATCAACAAAAGAATGCGTCTTCCTTCCTGTGGTGTGTGGGCTTTGTGGGAAGGGAGGTCATCCATGGCAGGCTTCTGATACCTGGATCACTTGTGGAAATGTTTTCTGTTATGATACTGTGGTACTGTCAGGACGGCCTGGGTTCCTGGGCAGTCCAGGCTTGCTGTATGGTATTACTTGTGGTCGCTCACAGACTTCAGTACAGTGATGGTTTCGTCCCGGAAGGTGCACGAATGAGTTAGCAGAAAAACAGCCCGTTTTGACACATGGCAGATTTGGTGAGGAGATTAAACATTATTAGTTGCTATATTTTATTTGGGGAAATGTGATTAATAGGCTTTATGGGTCAGGATAAAGACCGGAACCATGTGACGTGTGGAGTGGGTCAGGAACAATAGCTTTATTGGGAAAAACATTTTTTTCATCTTTTGGGGATGATGGGGGCAGGCAAGAGTGGGATCAACACATGGAACTCATATATATATATATATATATGAAGAAGGGGGCCTTTTGGAGGGGAGGGGGAAACATAGTCGATCCGTTGGTTTGGGAAGCAGTGATGCACCAGGCCAGGGCAGAGCAATGCACACCGGGTCAGACCATCTCAGAAGAACAAGGCCTGGTGACCTGAACTGTCACAGATAAGCATGCCCCCCCCCCCTCACTGGTTATTTTTGCTTATGTAGCATTGAACTCGAGTATCCAGTTTGATTAGGATTAATTGGTGTTTTTAATCATTTAGCAGAATCCCATGAAGGATTGTGTGATGTTTTTTGAGAGGGCAAAAAATGTATACCTAGAAATAACTCTATAGATAAATTATGTTTTCGTTACAAATTTGACTGTTTTGAAGAAAAAGGAAGAGAGGCCTCCTTGTGTAATGTGAGAAGGTGAATCTGGTTTATTAAAAATAGACAAAAATCTATTTCGATGTAGAGGTTATTATGCTAGAAGTCGGCCTTGCGCAGCCTGGCAGTTCCAGGGCAGTGTATATCGCTGTGTAATTGAAATCCTATCAGGAAATGTATTCTGTTTCCTCCTCAGCCTCGCCGCCGTGCCCCCTTCTAACACTCAGCTCTCGCTCGTTACTCTTTAAGAAATCAATAGATCGCATCCTCTCTTTTCGCTTCTGAAGATGTCCGTGGTGTTTAAAATACCATGAGGCTGAAAGTTACCCTCCTAGAGGTCGGGTGGAGCTGTTCAGTGGTGGAGAGTTCTCATGGCAATCGACTGTAGATCATCAGTCTGCTCTTTTGGAAAACTGAATTAGTACTGAGCTGAAAAACGCACTCACAAGAGTGGATGGCAGAATCATCTTCTGACTGACTCAAATAGATGGTACGAGCGGGTGGACAGCTCTGGTAAAAACCTTTCATCTGTGTGGCTTTGTGGCTGGTAGGACTTTCCGATGGATCTGATGTTCATCGACAATCAAACATCTCCTGTGTCTCATAATCAGATTCCAAGCGCAGTCAAGCTCAGGTGACGCTATGGCTCCTTGTCCGCTTGTTATTTTTTCCAAGTTGTGGAAACACAAGCGTATTAAATTAATTAAAACCTTTGGACCACCTGCAGCTTTTGTTGCTATGCTATGGGCTTGACCTTTTGGCCCTAACTAATGACCCTACAGGGGCCATAAAGTGTAAAAGCATCAGTTACTGGCTGCCGGACTTCATCAGACCTCCATCTGAACTGTTCCTGCATATAAAGGCCGCCACACCAAGCTACCCCGCATCCTGTTATAGAGTCTTTGCTTCACAGGGCAACACGGACCACCAGAACCACTGAATACTTAATCATCATTACTTAAATGCTCCTCTCCTTCCAAGATCGTGGGGGCCGAGGGGAAAAATCAATACGATGTGACACTCGACATCAACTTTTCATTCCAGCTACGATCAGCAATTACCTGACCCCATATGGGGTCAAACCACACCAACACCCGATCTCCATAGTGACAGGGACGACCCACATTATTCACCCCTTGCCCTGTTTATGACAGCGTTCAGTGAACCCCTACGCTCATTAGTGACCTGTTTACCAATCAGGATTTACTGAGGCTGATTCCACAGCTCCCATTATAATGTGTTATCTGTATCAATATGGCTGAATGACATTCGGGAGTGTGTGTGCAGATCCTGCAGGCCGGCTCTGTCTGATCCACCATCTGCATGGTTGGAATGAGGAATTTTCAGCCAAACAATGAAAAATGGCGGGATGTCCGGAGACGATGAGTCTAGCTGGGAGTTGTATGGGTTACCATGTGAAAAACTGGGCAGACTTTGAACCTGAAATGTAGCATGGCACAATGGTCAAAGCACGTTTGCACTCCTGTTATCATACACTATTCACTTCCATGCATCATTTCACCCATCCATTCATCCATCCGTCCATCCATCTGTCCATCCATCCATAAGCAGTTACCCAATAGCGGCTTGCAGTGAGCCTTGTGCCAATCCCACGAGTCGTAGCGCTCAGCCAGGGGAGAGGACAGGATGACAACCTGTCTGCATTTTGCTACTCAAAAATAAAGGAGACGCTCATTAAAAATTGCTCTCTTGTTGCACTACATGACTATGCAGAAGCTTGAAAAAGGAAAACATATTTTCCTATGTGAAGCGTTTAGCCCCGAAGGCTGATGTTAACCGGACGCGTCACACTTGAAGGCTACGCGCTTATCGCGGCAGAGGTGTGGCGAGCCGCTGGAAGGCTCGTCTTTATGAAACCCTGGCGCGTGTTTAAGTTAACGCTTTCATTAGCAAATCCGATTACTTGGCTCTGGCTTTTGCGCGGTGGATAATTGTGCATCGACGCGCCTATGTGGCAGCAACAGAATGGCAAGCAGGAGCAGTGCTGCTATCAATGAAGAAGTAAGGAAAGCCGGGGGGGTATTCCTGCACCAACTGTCAGGGTTAGCAGCCACTGCTTATTCCATTATACTGTGACACTGAGCAGGACAATCACCCCCCCCCCCTCCCCAGATATGTCCTCCACAAGGCAATGCTGCATACCCCTCCCCAGCACATGTCCATCCATCCATCATCCAATCACTCATACTGTCCATGGCTTGCAGTGGGCCTGGGGCCTCCCCCAGGCAGAGAGGGTGGGGGAATCCTCTGGATACTCTCACAAGGCACACAAACGCACAATGGGCAATTTAGAGACACCATTATTTTTAACCATACATTGTAAGCAACGTTGGTTAACTTGTCTATATATATATATATATATATACACATGTATGTGTGTATGTATATATATATATATATATAAACTCAATGTGTGTGTTTCTATCTTAGTGCTTCTTTGGGACTAACCCTAATTCCGGCAATGACACCCTAACCCCTACCCAGCCCTTAACAATAAGTAACCAAACAAAATACTTGGCATTTTTACTTTTTGATTGCAGTCTCAGATTTTTGGGAAGACTGAGTGGATAGTCCTGAGCCCCATTGGCTCATGCTTACACCCGACAGTCAGCCCAGGCCTGCCCAGTGGGTGTGCGGTGACGGTTCAGCCTATTGAGCCAATGTGCCCACCTCATACTTCATTAATGTGCCCACCCCTCACAGATCACTTCCTCTGTACTCCGCCATACTCTGCATATATTAATATTTTGCATCTGCCTCCCACATTACTCCACCCTGTATTATCAGTCCATTCAACATCCATTCATACATCCATCTGTCATCTTTCCTCTGTTTCTCCTGCAGAAAGGTATGGGGCAGCACAGCACACACCACCGGGGTGCACCCTGGGCAGGACCCTGGCCAGTCCATCCTAAGTTATACTGCAGACAGTCTGCTTTAAAAGATCGGCATTTGTTGAATGAGCAGATTTACTGAGACTGAGCTACTGAGCCCACAGTAAAACAAATTCTGGCTTCCACGCATCCTGGCCACTTTATATTACTGTGCACTGAGGTCATGGTAATAAGCAGACCCTGATGAAGACGATATTCTGTTCATCATTTATCTGTAATTAGAAGAACAAGATGTTTTTTGTTTTTCTCTACACACATATAAACACCGTGATTAATCTTGTGTTAACTAAAGAAGTCTGTTTATGGACAGCAACACGGTAATGTAATCTTTAAACGACGAGGAGTCATGTGAATGGGCCGTTTTGCGATTCGGCACATTGGAATCCCTCCCCCGCTCGACAGACAGAAGGGAATTGTGTGACAGTCTTGGCAGTGTCCCGCCCCAAGCCTGTAAAAACACAGCAACGGCAGCTACGGCTTTCTCTTCTGTGGGTATGAGTGTGGCTGGAACCCCAAACTTTTCTTGGCACGCAAACGGCACTGCAACACGCATCTTAACAGCCTTTTGAGGGATGTTGCAACGTGGAGGTTAACCAGGGTGACCCCCCTAGGCCTGCCAGAGGGTTAGAGGCTTGACTGACTGGAATGAATGAATAGTGCTTTGACTACTTCCTGTTTCCCTCCAATTTCAGGGAGGATTTAGTGCTGCTCGGCTGACGGTCTCAGTGTTAAACATCAGCTACGCCCCTTATGATTATTAATGCTTATCGCCCCCACCCCCACCCCCCCAGCCCTGATTTAGATTGATGAACTAAGTCTGGGTTTGACTTACTATGTTGCCTTTTTTAGAAAACATCCTGTGGTGCAACTGTTTGCTTAATTAATGGGGTGACTGTTGATAAAGGTTTTTTTGCCTCTCAGTATTTTTCTTTGGTTAGTATATGTTTCCCACAGTGCTGTGATTAGGATCTGCCTGGCTCTCGTACCGCTCTGGGACTGTCTGTCTTTTGTTCTGCTCTGGGACTGTCTGTCTCTCGTACCGCTCTGGGACTGTCTGTCTCTCGTACCGCTCTGGGACTGTCTGTCTCTCGTACCGCTCTGGGACTGTCTGTCTCTTGTTCTGCTCTGGGACTGTCTGTCTCATACAGCTCTGGCACTGTCTGTCTGTCACACTGCTCTGTGAATGTCTGTCTCTCATACTGCTCTGGGACTGTGTCTGTCTCATACTGCTCTGGGACTGTCTGCTTCTCTCACTCTGCTCTGTCTGTCTGTCTGTCGTAATATATCTGGAATTGTCTGTCTGTCTCTCCCTGCTCTGGATCTGTCTGCCTCTCACACTGCTCTGAGTCTCTCGCTCTCACCGCCCCTTGGACTGTGTCCCATAGTTCTCCGATCTGGTACAGTCAGTGGCAGCCTCTGATTTTCCGTCCACATTCTGCCTGTTGGCGTTTGCTTGCATCTATCGCTGAGGTTCTCAGCATATGCATCATCGCGCTTTTGCCTGCCAGTTGGCCTCATTGCACCACGTTGCCCCTTCTGCTTCAGGACCTTCTTCGGTGATCAGTAACGATGACGACTCTGCCAGTCCCCTCCATCACGTATCCAACGGCAGCAACACCCCCTCTTCCTCAGAAATGGGCCCCGACGCTGTCATCATCGGAATGACCAAGATTCCCGTCATCGAGAATCCGCAGTATTTCCGCACCTCCGGCAACCTGCTAAAGTCCGACACCTGTGAGTAACTGGACAGTAAGTCCCGCCTCTCCTGCGAGTGAAGGGGGACCTATGAATGTGTCTGATGGGGAACTAGCATAGTCCTGTTTATAATGAAGGAGTCAACTCGGGAGAGTCACATTAGTAATGGTGTTACATACATGTTATTACAGTACATTACGTGAGTGGCATGATGGAGTAGTATAGTATATATACGGGAGGATAACTTGTAAATAAAGGAAGAATGGCATACATTACAGTAAAAAATGACCAAAATATACATTTTCAGCACCACTTCACAGTGAAACATTGGATATAATATCTATCTACAGCAATCTTATTTCAAACAGTTATTTAGCTACAAACTGTTCCCTTTGTTTACTTTCCCGATGACCTAAAGTGCTTACCTGCAGCTCTGTAGAGGAGGAATTATCAGTACGTGCTCAGAAGCTCTGATGGCCTCAATAGGAGCTGCACCAGGCATTATCTTAACAACGGAGGTTGTTGCCACGTGATAGTTGCCATGGCGACTTTCCTGCCACTGCCATGGTGATGACACAGAATGGCGGCTTTTCCTCTGAGTAAGATGGGACAACCTGATTTTTTTCACCATGTTGAGCTGCACATAAACAGGGGTGGGGGGGAAATCTCCCCTTGATTCGCTGTGGTCACTCTGTGGTCACTGCCCCAACCCCCCACCCCCTCTCGAAAGTGCATGGCAAGGCCTGTGCAGGAAGGCAGGCCGTCTGCACGTCTGCACGTCTGCAGAGTGCCGTCTGCTCCCTGGAGAAATGGCTCCACTCTAATCCGCTGCTGCCCGCCAACATCCGCAGAGCACCATCTGAAAGCTGAGTGTTGGCAGTCAGGATTTTGGGTATGCTAATCTTCTGTGGCAGGATATGAGTCTTACTTACTGTACTCTCCCAGAAGGTCACCCAGAAATGTCTAGAACAGCACTGTAATTCCGGAAAGAGGATCAAACCGCTACCGAACTGGAGAACCACAATTTTTATGACAGACTGGCTGGTGAATAAGCCGTTGGTACGTGGCACCTGCATGCAGTGTAAATGAGACTCTGCATGCAGTGTAAATGAGACTCTGCATGCAGTGTAAATGAGACTCTCACCCGGGCGTAAGTTGAGAGATTATTCAGGCTTATTAATGATGATTATATTTATAGATTATATTATAGCTCAACTGATTACAGTCTTTTACCTCACCGCTATGCAGGCATAATACCCACTACATCACATCTAAATGAATTTTGGAAGTTTCCTTCTAAATGCTTAATTTTCATTGACGAAGGCTGTCGGTGATCTGGACAGGCATATGGTCTGATCTGGTTACAGAAATCAATGTGTCTCAGAAAGGGGACTGCGAGGGGCTTATGAAGAACTTTTCCTGGGATGACAGCGGCTCCTAATGTCCATAAACTAATTAACCTGAAGACAAATTAAGATTCAGAGAGACGGCCCAGTCAGATTTTCGGATGCGGCGAGCGCCGGGTGTCGGGGCCGGCAGAGGAGCGGAGCGAAGGAAACATGCGGTTGGCCGTCTGAGGGCTTTTAGACACGCGACATGGGGATTGGGCAGGGGGGCAGTTGGAATGGAGTCCCAGCTGGGGGAGACGGCTCTCGAGCCCCCAAGCAGGGCAGTCTGCCTTAAGCTGTCCTTGTATAAATTTCACTGCACTCGGTTCATTATGAAATTAGCAAAATATCCAACATAAACATTCATCTGAAGCTGCTATGAATTGCAGTTAAACAATTAGAGCGTAGGAGTGTAATCCAATAGTATTTTCACAAGGGCACCTAGAGCACAAATAGTCCTTAAGCTAATAGTCTGTAGCTTATTGTATGCTGAACACAACCATCACAGAGACCGTGACGATTAGACAACGGATGTCAACGGATGGATCGTCGCCAGCGGATTCTGCCAGACTCGGCGACTCGGAGGAGCATTATCCGCTGTGGAAAGGAGTGGGCATTACTCTGAGACCCCCTTAAGTGTTACTGCTTCATCACAGCCATGGGGGCCTCGCAAAACATCTCAGTCAATCAGTGAATAAAAGAACGATCAATTAAATGTTTCAGGGAAGTGATGTTGTCACCATTCATCAGCCAGACCAGCACCGGTACGCTTTTCAAAAGGAATCCCCCAACCCACCGGTTTCAGGAGAACAGGCTGGCTCCCCGTCCCATCTCGATTTGCCCGTAAGTCCACCGGAAGAGAAGCATGCAAGGGGACAGCTCTTGAACAGCGGGGAGGGAGGAGGGCAGATTTCGGCGTTGCAGGGGAAGGCATGTTTGGATCACGGCCGACTGCGGCTCTGCGGAGAACGGCTGGTCAGGACAAAAATCCACGGCTGGCTGCGGTGCTGCAGTGAAAAGCATGGAACAGACCTCCGTGTGGCGGCTTCACGAGGACGGAATCCGCGCCGCTGACCGGATGGGCGGGCAGCACGCTACCCAGGCCGGAAAACGGGGGCTGTGGCTAAACAGGTGTTCCCCGAATTTGTTATGCACTGCCTATGTGTAGCTTTAATCAGGGCTGTGTAATGAGGGATTAGGGGTGTAAATGGGATGGAAACTGGACAGCATCTGTGACTCCCCGGGACAGGGCCTGGAGACCCTCGCAGCAGAATGGCGGCCAAGCGCCCCGTGTCACCCGAGATGGTGTCACTGACAACGTGCCCAATCGGGGCCCCCGGAAGAAGGCGCCGCGTCCTGGCCGGCACTGAGACAGACTGCTGGCACGTTGCATCACGCTTTCAGAAGTATGGAGGAAAAACCGGCAGAGTCAATGCGGAAAAATCAAGGAATGCTGGAGTGACAGTTGTGTGGGCATTGGTGTGTCATCCATTCATGCATCCGTCCATTTTCAATAACAGCATTATCCAATGCAGCATCACACTGAGCCTGGAAGTGATCCCAGTAAGCACAGGGCACCTGGCACTGGAGGGCTAGGATGGGATGGAATAGTATGTCATGTACAATGGTATTATCGTATCTGACACCAAGCATTTGTAGAAAGACTATGAAAGTGTCCTAAAGATACTTGATCTTTCTTTAAAGTGGGCTGCGTTTTTATTGGGATCTGTATTATAGTTGTTCCCACCATGGGGTACAGTGGCTTTGCACGGGACGGGCCAGCACAGTACTGCCCTCTCACAAGCCATGAATAAGCAGTGAACCTCTCTAAAGTTCAAGTGCTCATTCCCACTGCTCACGATTTGCCACCAGGCCGCCTGGTTGAAGGAGAAGGTAAAGAAATGAGAGCAGATGTTCTGCTTGCTCTGATCCGATTTCGGCACCTGCCAGCAGCTGTGCCCCGTGATGGATCCGGCTGGCGGTCGGCCTCGCGGTCTGACGCTTGTGCCGTCGCTCGAGCGCGTGTCCGTTCTCTCCCCACTCCAACGATCTGTCCTGTCAGTGAATGATAGTGTCAGGTTGTCATAGAGACAAGTTCCAGTTGCAGAATTTATAAGCAAAAAGCCAAATGGCTATTCCAAAAGTTGGGTGCTGCACATAGGTAGGTCAGAGTACTGGGGGCAGTACTGGAATGGAAAAACTGAATCGGAAGTCAAACCAATGCTCAAAGTATAACTTAAGGAAGAGAGATGAGACCTGGCACTAAGGTGAGAGACTCCAGGGTTTGATAATACCCCACTTAGTGTTTTTACCAGGTTAATTGCTGGCAAGAGGACTAGTATGGTGTGGCACAGGTCTTGGATGCCCGGGACATTAAAATCCCCTGTGACACTGTGGTATTTGAAAAACAAATCAGCCGTTTCTGTGTGGTTGAAAGGTGATGCTGTGGAAACTGACACATCGTTTGAAGTGTTACGTTCTGCAGCTGTCAGACGGATCAGCCAGAGAATACTTACTGTCTTGTGTATAATAGTTTAATCTGTTTTACTTACAAATATTGTGTTGCAAAGGGGTAGGTAATGCAATAATCCCATTCGCTTTTTCTTTTATTAACCAGATATAATTGTAGCTGTATCCCTTAGTGCAGGCTGAATGGGAAATGTCTTCCGTTCCACTTTGTTCCACGCTACTGATTCCGGCCCGAGGTGCAGAATTCCGGACTCGTCGGCCCATCGCCGTCTCTGTTTTCCACGATGGCTGACCCAGTGTAAGGTCGTGGTGTCCGTGAAATTCCAGGACGATGGAATTCCGAGGCGCTGTTTCCAAACTGCTCGCTCAGGAATGTCGAGTCACACGGGCCGTTCTCCCGTCGTGATTGGCTGTCTGCTTCCCAAACGGAGCCAGGACAGGGTTCGCCGCTGAGGGAATGGACAGCGAAGTCCGGCTGCGCTGAGGGCGGGGGGTGAAGCAGCAGGGTGCTGGCAAAGGTGCCAGGCACCCAGGGAAAACCCCGGCGGTGATGTAAAGGTCTGTTTATCGACCCTCAGAGGATCACCACGGGGACAGAAGCGACCCCTGCTTCTGTAATTACCCCGGACAGCGGGGGTCAGGCACGCGCTGAGCGCCACGCATTTGCACTCCGGATCGGCGCGTTCAGCCTTACCGCCAGGCTACTGCCTGCCCCGGGCCGGTTATTACAGGCAGGTGGAGCCTCAGTGGTGCAGCACCCCCCACCCCCAAGATCAATGCCGCTTCGGACAGCCTGGTAATACAATAGGCTGAGTAGTAGCTATCTTCCAGCGCATTTTGTAATCGCATCAGAAATAAATGCAGGCTTTTTTTCGGCTTGTCAGTGTTTGTTTTTGAGGACAGCGATTCGCATACGCTCTGGACCATCCCCGTCAGCCCACTGGGAAGCATGGTGGTTGAGGGGAAGGTTGTGACCCCCCCCACTGTCACCTTAAGAGCCGCATCTCGGCCCCCTGCGTGCTGTGGTGTCACCGGGGTCTGCTTTATGCTTATCTCGTGACCCCTGATTGATTCCGGTGTTGGCAGAATGTCCTGTTGTCAGCTACTTAGTACTGACTCCTGGGGGGGGGGGGGGGCGCGGCGGTAAAAACCCCAAGGGTTTAAACCCCCCCCCACCCATTAAGACGCCGGGGGGGTTTTTGTCAACAAAAACAGGGGTCAACACA
>JAODKN010000041.1:19675403-19687581 GCA_026774425.1 Petrocephalus zakoni | reverse complement strand
ACCTGTGTCGCGCTGGATTGAGGGGGTCTGATTCCGTCTTTCTGTTTACCTGTGTCGCGCTGGATTGAGGGGGTCTGATTCCGTCTTTCTGTTTACCTGTGTCGCGCTGGATTGAGGGGGTCTGTTTCCATATGTTGCATGTGCTTCACAATGTTCATGCTCGGAGGTAGCCTTTTCAGGCTTCAAGGGCTTTAAAAACTGCCTTTGAATGAGAGTAAATCTATCCTTCCTGGGCACTGATGCCTCAGTGGGGAGGGTGTCTTGAGTCCCATATGTACAGATGAAATCGCGCTTCCCGTGCGAGATGGCACTCGCCGAGACCTTTGGGTGCGGTGCCCTGGTAGCCAGATCCGGGTGCCTGCCTGTAAACGCATCTGAGAACATCTGAGAACGCCAGGGTGAAGTCAGACACCTGCCAAGTCTGCCCCAGTATCCAGATCGAAACATCACTGTACTTCTATGGGGGCTTCAGGAGCACACAGTATATTTCCGCCTCCTTCATCCCTGCAAAGAGGTTTTTCCTTCGTAAAGAATTACCTAATACCTGACAATAGAGTTGTGGACTCGATCGGCAGCGTTCTGATAAGGACTGAAACTGTTCTGGAGCCAAAACGAAGCCCTAATCCTTATTAGGGTACTCAGATTTGTATATTCTTAGGTGTTTTATTTTGTTGCTTTTTGTGTTTGAGTGCAGAGGATGTGGTATTATAAATAGTTTTGGCTGAGGGCTGGGACACCGAGTCTCCCCGTGAGTTTCTGATTGTGCACAGGTGCTAGTGACTATGACTCGGTACCATGAAGCTCTTCATACTGCTATCTGGTTCTTCCTGCTGTTGTGTCCTGCCACACACCATGTGAATAGCCTCGCTGTTCCTGCCAAGTCCATTTTTGGTTATGGTGTCACTAGTTGTACAGTATCTGAGTGTGGGTGTGTATGTTTGTGTGTGTGTGTTTGTGTCTGTGTGTGTCTGTATGTGCGTGTGTAGACAAAGGAGAATGGACCAGATGTGTGTGTTGGTCTGTACTATTCTATCTGTATATAAATTTATTGTGGCGCTTGGCGGACCCCGGCATTGTGGCGGTAGGAACGAGAGGAGACGAGACGCATTCATTGAGCACATGCTCTTTAATCGCAGTCTTTACAAGGACTAAACAGAAGTACCGACCATTACTCTGACACACATTTCGGGGAAATGCAGAGAGGTGTGACGCCGGACGCCAAGGCCCACGTACGGTGGGTAGTTACACGATACAAAGAGTCACGTGAGGCTCTGGCAAAGATAATACGCAAACACAGATAAGAGCACAGGCGACACTCAGGTACACTGCACAGCACAACTAGGTACGTAACACAGACACAGGCTATTTTCAGGTAACGCAGTGCATGCTGGGATATGTTATATCTCTCCGGCACTGCGATATATTCTAATCTCCCTGAGTAGCATTTTTCCCACACACCTTGTGGGTCAGATTTCAGCCGCAGGTTTGTTTATGGAGTTCGAATGCTTTTTCTAAGGGTGTCCCCTCACAGGCCTAGGACCTTGGTGTTCTCCGGATTGTCCGTACTGTGTCACTGTGCCCAGCCACAGTGTCCTCTGCCTTGTATCCCTCGCCTGCTGGGACAGGCCACGGAATCTCAGAAGTGGTTCTAGGACATGACTGTATATTTCCTACAACTGCCAGATATAATGAATGAGTGTAAAATGAGCGGCATGGATGCGGCGTGTCGCTGGCAGCTGCTTTTTCTGTGTCTGACAGAAGCTGTGTTTTTGCCCCCCCCCAGTCGTCCAGCATATAAAGCGGCACAACATCGTCCTGAAGAGAGAGCTGGGGGAGGGCGCCTTCGGGAAGGTCTTCCTGGCTGAGTGCTACAACTTGTCTCTGGACCAGGATAAGATTTTGGTGGCTGTCAAGGTATCTATCGCTGCACCCCCCTCCTTCTTTGGTACATTCCTCCACCACTCGTGTTAAACCCACACCTACACACCCACAACCCTGCAAACTGCCGTCGGAGTCGGGCTGATGGGATCTGACGCCGGGCAAACGCTGGCCTCCCCCCACCGCCCACGGGGGCTGCGACGCTTCCCTACTGGTGGCAGGCACTGGCTGATGGGAACAAACCGAGAAAGCACCATGATCTCAGCTTGGGCAGCCCCTAGACCCTGAACCGGCGACCGGTCGCAAAACGGTATATCAGTAAAGATTCGGCTTTCATTAAAAATACATGCGAAGCCAGACGGGTCCTGTGAATCGCAATATGCGATCTCGATGTAACGCCGCAATCAATGCACGCGCAGCTAACCTGCCGCTGCCATCGATGCGACTCCGCGGCCCTCGTGAGCTTCCACCGTCCCCAGTGCACATGCTAATGGCCACATGCACCATGCTCTCGCCAGACCTACTGTCCGTATCATATTCTGCGATGTATTTATCTCTGCATTGCGAATTCCTCGAATCGCCCCCCCCCCCCCATCTCAATATTTCATAAAGGCTTAGGTTGCATGCAAGACTGCTGCAGGCCTAAAAGGGAGCTGGCATACTTTGTAAGAGAACCTGTCTAATGATAGCAATGACATTGTATGAAATGCACCATATATTGATCAGGGGAACTTAATCAGTCATGCACATGTGATGCTTCATGGCAGAGTTTCTGGTGCATTATGTAATTCAGATTATTATATATGCAATACTGTGCAAAAGTCTCAGGCAGTGATGCTTAAATGATCTTCATGTCGGAGTAAAGCTATGATATTAAGTCTGCCAATGTGTGTCAGCGGCGCCATTTCCAGACCTCTCCTAAAATCACACCAGTGTTTGCAGCAGCTGTCCAATACACCCATGCGTTTCTGACTCGGACACCCCACTTTGTTGAATTATTTAATTAATTAAGGTAATTAATTAAGAGGGTTGGCAGTGAAATTTAAGGAATACATGGAATGGCTGGTGTTCTCCTGAGGAGAGGTTTGGTGACGCTTCACATCCACTGCACTTTCATAATGCCGTCATAAGGCATTCGTAGAACATTCACAAGCAGCATGTAAGTATACCTTAACATTCTACCGTATTTTAACAGGTTTAATATACATTGATAACAAACATATTATGTATGTTATTATTATGATTATTATTATTATTATGATTATGTATGTTATGGTATGCTGACCTGCTACTAATGAATGTTCTGTGATTGCCTAATGAATGCATTATAAAGGTGCAGTTAATGTGAAGCATTACCCAACAATGTATCCGTAATTTTTTGGGGAACAAGAAATTCTGGGTTATTTTTGATTGTGTCACTGTTAATTTCCTGGGAGGGGGGTGTTTCCTGAGAAAATGTATGCACACTACCCAGATAAGTAGTCTTAAACATTTCCTTTGGCTGCCTAAGACTTGTGCAGAGTACCACACATTTGTTTTATACGTGTGGGAGGCACTGTACTTTTATTTTAGTTAACTGTATAGCTTTGTGTTAGAGACCCATCCAGCTTGTAACAGCTCATCCAGCTTAAGTTATATAGTACAAGGTCATGGGGGTCCCTCGAGTCTATTGCTGGCAGCATGAGGCAGGAGGCAGGGGACACCCTGGACAGGATGCTGGGCCACCGCGGGTGCATGGCTTAGTTATAAGAGCATGATGGCAGCAGATACTGCTCATGCTTAGCTTGGTGTGCAGGGCTTGTGTGGCTGTGGTCACTTAGAGCCTCTAAACAGCAGCTGGAGGCAGCTCTCCCCGGGGGGTCGATGTGCTGCAGCAGCCGGACAGCATTCCTTCTTCCGTCTTCCTCTGGGATGGTGCAGGATAGTCCAGAGCCTAACCTCATGTGGAGGTCATGTGGATAGCCTTCTTAGTGACATGCAGCACCACCACGAGAAAGTATCTGCTTCTTGCTGGCTCAAAAAATCTATTTGTGATCAAGGGGTTTATTTATCTTGGAAGAGGAAATATTTTCTCAGGTCTTTGCACTGACAGATAAATATAATTATATGACATTCCCCACATTCTTATTATTTAAGAAATATTATTGTTGTGTCATGTTTTGTCTGAAAACAACCAAATGTGTTTTTTCTTGCTTAAAGTGATGCACTGCATAGTCACCGATAGGAAAAACACGCGATCACGACCCAACCGAGAAACATAACCTTGCAGCAATGAAGCTTCCCTTTAAATTGAGCACTGAAGCAAGAAAGACTGAAGACATAAATGTATCACTGTTAAACTCATTTCTTTTAAAACTGTTTGAATGCGTATTGTAAAAGGCCCTCCTCCGTGCATCTTATTCGCCTAAATCATCGTTCTACAATTCAGGTCCTGGAGGGCCCGTTTGCAACACAGTTTGCAGATTTCCCTGCTTAGACACACCTACTAAACCTGGTAACTAGCTGATTAAGATGTGTTTGATCAAGGCAATCTGAAAACTGTGTCAGATTCTGGCCTTGGGGAACACTTGCCTAAACTGTCGATTGGAACACCACACACCGTGGCAGAGTGCTGAAAGGAGCAGCTCAAAAACACAATAAACATAAGTAATTTTTCTGCCCTGCTTTTGATTGGTTGGACACGACATTGGCAGCCATGTTGTCTTGTCCTGAGACTGTCCTGGATTTGATGTGGTTGATGCCTGATCCGACAGCCTGCCCAGCTGTCCACACTGCACGCTTTTCCTTGGTTGAGTGTTTCTGGTTGAGGTCCATCAGTGGAGCATGTCTGTCGCGTTTGTCACCATGCAGACTCTGAAAGAGGCCAGCGAGAATGCGCGCAAGGACTTCCACCGAGAGGCGGAGCTCCTAACAAACCTGCAGCATGAACACATCGTCACGTTCTACGGCGTGTGCGTCGAGGGCGACCCTCTCATCATGGTCTTTGAGTACATGAAGCATGGAGACCTCAACAAGTTCCTCAGGTGAGCAGCGCCATGTGTGGGTCCCCGGGCGGCCACAAGGGGCCGATCCCGGTCTTTAATTTCTCAGCTTCCTGTCTGTTTGCTTTCAGTGCAAAGCCACGAGATCCTCCACGCTTGATAGGTTGTGTTCCTGGGCACCGCTGCTGTTTTCCCATAAGTTGTTTGTCTTAATTACCAGCCACTTGGATCTTCCCTTAATGGTATTCTAGGAACCATGGGTTAGAGGAAAATGTGCATCAGAGCTGTACTGGAAAAACATTCTAATTAATGGTACAGCATAAAGTGAAATGTTTGGAATTAAGTACAAATAACTCGTAAATACATTTACATAGCAAATGGTTTATTATCCCAGGCAAGCGTATCGATGGTACCCCTCCAGAACTTTCTATCTTTCTATCTTCAGGCTTTCCAAAAGCATGTTCATTGTTGTGAAGAATGAGTCTATCCATCTTGTTGCTGGGTAACCCTTCTTATTTTACCTTCAACTTTTCCAAGCTTTATGGTCTGCTCCAAAGTACTGGACCTTCTCATAATAAACCCAAAATAAGACAGCTGCAATCCAGCCTTTTGCTCTTAAAGGTCAGGCTCAAACTGATCAACAATTCGGTTCTTTGTTTTCCTTGAATTATGTGCCATTCTTAAAAGTCTTCACCAGCTCACAGTTCAAAGGCATTAGACGTTGTCTCATCCCAGGTTCTCTCATTGTACGTTCTGTGTACAAGTTGAATAGCTATGGTGATGGCATGCATCCTTGAGTGACTCCTTAACCAATCATAAACCACTTCTTTTGTCTTAACCCTTGCTTCCCGTCCAGTGTGGCACAGTAGCATTTGCTGGTGTAACCATTTCCTTGAGAACATTACACAGTTTGACATGGTCAACACAATTGAAGACTTGGTTTAAATCCGTAAAGCACACATTGACCTCTTTGTATTCCTTGACTTTCCTCAGTTATCCATTGTGTGTCAGCAATGATACCTCTTGTTCCTTGGCCTTTCCTGAAGCCTATATTCTTTCTATGTAAGGCTCTAATATTTAGCATAATGTTACACACGTGATTATGGGAAATTGTACGATAGTTTACATTCTCAGTTCAGGTCTCCTTTCTTTGGTATTTGGATATAGCCTGATCTCTTCCTAACCAGCTGTTGAGTATAGTTTGATTGACTTTACTTCGGTTGCTTGTAGTAATATGTGGTTGTAATAAATCTGGCCTCTTCCTCCATCACTGAAGCTTCTTCCGTGTCTTTGCCTTGGCAGCCTTCTGGGTATTCCTCCTGTCTCGGCCTGATCTCTGCAATGTCACTTATGATTTACCTGTTGATGTCCTTCAGTGCTCCCACTTGTGGTTGTAACTTATTTTTATCCTCATGAATCTTCTGAAAAGCCCCCTTTTTCATGTTTATTTCCTTCTTCAATGATTTTGCAGATGTTGAAAAGTCGGTCTTTGTTTTTCCTGGTAGCATTCTGGAATTTCCGACTCAGTACTTTCAGGAAATTGTTATCTTTCCTGATTTTGGCCTCCCTTTCCTTGGCAATTTCCACGGTGCCTTCTGTCATCAATTTTGACTTTTTGATCAAGGTTTTCTCTCAGATCTTCTTGGATGACATATTTTAAGTCTGTCCACCACCTGCTTCTCTGTTGGCCAGGATCGGAATCCTAAATGTTTTCCTTGAAGGTAACAGACACATGCTACAGGTCGTTTCTTGGAAGTCGCATGGTCTTGGTGTTCCTTCTCAGCTTATCTTGGATTTTTGTCCTGCACATCTCCAGGCTGTGCCTTTGCTATTTGAATTGAGCTTTATCACTGTTGTGTATTTGATTTCTGTGAACCCCATCAGGTGGTTTTCAGGATGATACTTGTGTGCTCGAAAAATGTGTTGGGGGTCGTTGAATTCACAAAAAAAGAAGTTGCTTTCCAAATATGTTTCTGCTTCCAAAAGCATACTGTATTTCTAACCATCCCAATGTAATTATTATGTGAGGTTTTCTATTTGCATTTAAACAGGATAGCTAACTTGTGAGTGTTCCATATATACCATATATCTCAGTGTTCAGTGTGAATGTTCTATATATACCATATATCTCAGTGTTCAGTGTGAGTGTTCACCATATATCTCAGTGTTCAGTGTGAGTTCAGTGTGAGTGTTCACCATATATCTCAGTGTTCAGTGTGAATGTTCACCGAAAAATCTCACTATTGACTGTGAATATTCACCGTATATATATATATCTCAGTGTTCGGTCTGAATGTTCAACGAAAAATCTCACTATTAAGTGTGAGTGTTCACCATATATATCTCAGTGTTCATTATGAGTATCCATTGGTGATTCTGTGTGCCTCCTTAGGGCCCACGGGCCGGACGCTGTCCTGATGGCCGACGGGCAGAACAATCGGCCCATGGAGCTGAGCCTGTCGCAGATGCTCCACATCGCCCAGCAGATCGCCGCTGGCATGGTCTACCTGGCCTCCCAGCACTTCGTGCACCGTGACCTGGCCACACGCAACTGCCTGGTGGGCGAGAACCTGCTGGTGAAGATCGGCGACTTCGGCATGTCCCGCGACGTCTACAGCACTGACTACTACCGGGTAAGTGTATGTGTCACTGTCTTTTCCCCCCTTTTCTCCCACCCCCATCCTCACATTGAGCCCCACGCTCCTGTAGAAACAGGATCCCCCGCTGTCCCGGTACATGAGGCAGGACTGACCGCAGGGCCACGGGAAAGCAGGGCGGCAAGGTCACATTGCAGATGGGAGTGGAGGACAGATAGGTGGCCCTGCGGGCTTCCATATCGATTACCATCGATGACCGACTGATGTGGGCACCAGTGTGGGTTTGTGCTTGAAAAACCCCCCAGCCGTGACAGTGCCCTGTCCCCAGGTCACTCTGCTGAATGGCGCTTTCACGCTGAACTGTAGATGTGAAGCTCATATCCCTCCACAAACAAGGAAGGTCAGCTCAGCTCGGTCAGCTTGGGGTCAGATGGGTCAGGAGTCAAAATATAGTGTTACTGATATATAAATTAATATTATATATTGGTTTGTATTTAGTATTATTTCTCAAGAATACTTCGCTGCGTAGACAGTAAGTACACTCTGCCTCGCAGTATCTAATATTTATCAGAAATGATGATCACCGTGAAGGGTTTCTGTCTTGATGGATCTGTACTCCGATTCTCATCTCATTACTATGGTATGGAGGCTATAATGGGCATAATAATATATAGACTCCTACCCTTCCAGTTATGTTTAGTGTATGACCAATCAAAAGCATGTATAAAGTAATTAGACCACAGCAATGACTGCATAGATAGTTTTTGCCATTGCCGGGGTATCACAGCGTCCTCGCAGGTCCCCATGGACGCCAGTGACCATCCCCTAAATTTGTGCCAGCCCCTGTCTGACTTCTATGGGCTGGCTTTCACATGACCTCCTGCTCGGGGGGGGTCTTCTGTTCTATGTGCGCTATGTGCGCAGGTCACCAATATGTTATTGTGGGATGCCCACCACTACCCACCCATACCCCCCACTGGCTCCAACCCCCACAGACACTCCCCACTAATTAGACTTGACCCAGAAACCAAAGAAGGATCCTGGCCTGCACAGAGAAGGATGTTAAGTATATTACCTAGATTAAGCATGGTTTCCTTACCATAATGGAGAATATAATAATAATAATAATAATAATAATAATAATAATAATACATTTAATTTGTAGCGCACTTTACATTTAAAGTAAATCTCAAAGTGCCACAGAATATGTTATCCTAAAAAAAAGTAAAAAAAAAAAAATGGCGTCTATTTTAACACATATAGCATCTTGAGAATACGAGATTTCTGATTCAGCGGAATCTGGACCACGTGTGATGAGCGTGTCGGACCCTCCCTCTGGCGAGACAGCACAGGGAGCGGGGGGGGGGGGCATGTTGTACTCACAAGCCTTGTTTCCATGGCAGCGGACATGGGCTGTGCAGAGCTGGGAACATATCAGACAATTCCCAGAAAGAAACAGAGAGACGTTAAAGTGCTGTGATTAGTATGCAGCTCCTGCGCTCACTCCGTGAGTGAGAGGAGGCGGATTCAGGGGCCTCTCCGTGTCACATGTTCACTCCAAGCGAGAGAGTGCGGGGGGGTGAGGACAGCCGAGAGGGAGGAAGGCAGCTGGGGAGCTGGAAGGGGAAGAGGCCCTGGCCTCAACGCACCAGTGAGGGGATGAGAGAGAGACATGGCGTGGGGAAGGGTGGCAGGGAGGAGGATACAGCAGGCAGAGGTGCAGCTGTACGCTGGAGGCACGAGAGCTGCTTAACCCAGAGATATTATAGTGATGTGGGGCCAAACAGGGCCGAGCTGGGCCTAACAGGGCCTAACAGGGCCAAACAGGGCCAGACTGGGCCTAACAGGGCCGAGCTGGATCGCTCACATGGCGCCTCATCACAGCAGTCTGCTCTGCACGGCGCCAGAGCAGAGCCAGGTCCTGCAGGGGGCATCTGGGGGGGGGCATCGGCGGCTGCCCATCACCCCATAGTGTCCATCCAGGCCTAAGCCACAGCACCTGTCTCTCTCACTGACTTCATGGGGGACATTTTAATCACGCCAAGCAGTAAGAACCCACTGCCCTAACTTACTGTCAGCCTAAATGATTAATTGTGAAGCCCATTTTAAAGTAGAAATTAATGGCCGTCACTACACATTTTTTGTGGTTTTCAAGCAAAACCCATAATAACCCACAAAAAAAAACTCTGTTTTCTTTTGCAGCCAGAGTATTATTTTTTACTACCATTTGAATGCAAATTCTGTAATCCTCCCATAGAGCCGCTGTTCCCATAGAAACTGCAGGCTGCAGAGTACAATATTGAGAAAGCTTTGTTGTTGTGGAGTGAGGAAGTGGACTGACACACTATAGAGACCTCCCTCTAATTGTGGCCCTTCTTCTCCTCATCCACATCACATGCTACGCTGGTTTGTTTAGCACAGAACTTAGCTCCCCAAAGACTGGAGCTGGTTTCCCCCACTTAGCCTGTAGTTGCGGTTTCCTGCAGCTAAGCTGTGTCACACCTTTGGACCCTTAGTTACATTTGCTCCCTGACCAGGGTTAAGTCAGAGCGGGCCTGTGGCTTTTCTCCGTATGAATATTCATGGGCTAGGCCACTCCCGTGAGACTGGATGCTTCTAGCACTTTCTTGTATTGAGACGGCCGAACTGTAACAATCAGGGGTCTTACACGCAAACCCTAAAAGCCTAGCTTTTAATTTTTTATGAGACCAAGACATTATGGCAATTAATCATAGGCCTCCCCACTCTTATGAGTTTTGAGACACTGTAGCCCCCTTGCATGAAATGGCGGCATCAATATTTAAAACAAATTACATTCCTTTAAAAGAGAAAGTGATCAGTTAACTCATGCCGCAGCAAAGGTCCCCAAACCATCTCTCCCTGTTGTGAAGATCTGGATGGCTAAAAATCGGTGGTTAACTATGTATGATAATGTAGCAAGCATACATTTTATTTTTCTTATAAAATTGATTTTATTTAAAAGGCTGGTGTCAAAAGAATGGAGAGGCGAGGGATGCTCTTAGAAGTTCATGGGTGCCAAGAAAAGTTAGTCCTTCTAGAAATAAAGAAGTTGGATAATTCTGATCATGCATTCCAGCTCTAGCTGTATTGCTCGAATCCCAGGACCAGAAAAAAATCACAGGGCTGAACTTGTTTCTATTAATTTGTAGAACCAACCATTATCCGATTCTCAACATAATGAGCGACTAAAGTAATACATGTAATTACAAAAAGTGAGTGTAGTTCATTGGATACATCTTCGCGGCATGTTTCCCCCTGTGCTGCATGCAATGTGTGCATTGAATTGTGTGTTGGGGTTGGAAACGTGTGAACGTGGCACCTGCACTTCTCGCACCTGCAGGTGGGCGGTCACACCATGCTGCCTATTCGCTGGATGCCCCCAGAGAGCATCATGTACAGGAAGTTTACCACCGAGAGCGACGTCTGGAGTCTGGGCGTGGTCCTCTGGGAGATATTCACCTATGGCAAGCAGCCCTGGTACCAGCTCTCCAACAATGAGGTCAGTGACAGGACCATCTATAACCAGTAGAAGCTCACCAACAGCATTTTTGTCTCCAAACTCCAGTTAATCGTGACTGTATCAAAGCGAGCATGATTGGACACTGAGCTGCAGCCTGTCCCCTCTCCGACCGCAGGTGATTGAGTGCATCACCCAGGGGCGGGTCCTTCAGCGACCCCGCACCTGTCCGAAGGAGGTGTACGACCTGATGCTGGGCTGCTGGCAGCGGGAGCCTCATGTCAGACTCAACATCAAGGAGATCCACACCATGCTGCAGAACCTGGCCAAAGCCTCGCCGGTCTACCTGGACATCCTGGGCTGATCTCTACGCCGAGCGTGTGCGTGTGCGTGTGAGTGTGTGTGTGTGTAGCGCGGCATGAGAAAGCCTGTGCGAATGAGGTGTGCGTGAATGTGTGGAAGTCTACATGCCTGAACAGCCATGATCCCACTCTCAATTCTGATGGCGTCGAAAAAGGTGACAAGGAGAAGCTTCTTCTAAAGGGCCTCAGGCACCCTGCCCCCCCCGGCACACCCCCACTCTGCGCTTAGCCTCCCTCTTCCGCCATCCCCCTGTATTTATTTTGCTTTGCTTCATTATAAATTTCCATAGAGTGATCTCCTCGCACATCCAGCTGTCCGCATAGCCGAGCCTCTGACGACTTCGACACTTGCTCTGCCTAATGAAAATCACGCTCTCCTGTCTTTGCCTTTGCCCAGGATGAGTAAAAGGGAAAAAGACTATAACTGTCTCTTGTAAATACTATCCGTCACTGAGTCCCTTCCCAGTCTTGGCCTTCCTGCCCTCCAGCCGCAGAGGATGCGGTGATATGTATTATTTTATTTTATTTTTTATTTTTTTGTGCTTTGCGTAGTTTTACCAAGGAGAAAGCTAGCAAACTGCGGTTGTGCCTAAGAAGAAGAGAGATCTGTCGTTAAGGCTCCCCGTCCGGGGATTTCTGCAGACTTGGGGGGGGGGGGGTCTCTGTCAAACTCACCCAAAGTTTTTTTTTGCTTTCAGTTCTATCCAGAGCTTTTGTTTGTATAATCAAATGTAATTGATGAAACCAGGAGAGTCATTGCACCGGGAAGCATCATCATTATTTCACACTTGGGGGGGGGGGGGGGGCAAAAATGTTTGAAAAAAATTTTTGAAACAAATGCCAAAATTTTTTTGAGGGGGGCCGCCCGGGGGGTGGGGCATC
>JAODKN010000041.1:19550161-19563361 GCA_026774425.1 Petrocephalus zakoni | reverse complement strand
GTGGGGACATTTCAATGGTCGGAGGATATTGGTGGGGACACGTCCCCTCCGTCCACCCTAAATCTACGCCCCTGCTTATACTTAATTTCGCTTAGCAAAGCACGCCGCATGCGACGGATTTGTTGTACCATGGAAGCCATAAACAGTGTAGCGGCATTGAATAAAGGGACAGCTCAGCAGCCTTACAACATCTTAAAACGGGAGATATATCGTGGTTAAACGAGGTAAAAAAAAAAAAAAAAAACGTTGGTGGCGTGGCGACACTTTTCCAGTTTAAAGTCCGATGTGTTATTTTGTAACCTTAGCTTATATTTTTATTTCAGTCCATTTTTTGTGACAATTTTCATCTAGTTCTACTAGTCCCAACGCGCACGAACATGCACACAGGCACCGTGAATCGACGTAGAACAAGCCCAGATTCCAACTCTAACATTTCACAAACACTTAATAAGTGGAACTTCTAAGGTAGCAGGCAGACAAGTTTATGGTTCTAATAATGTATATTTGACAACTACATGGACAAACGAAATTAAAAGGCTCTCCGTTCTAATGGTGGTTTAATAAACATGAATAGACAACACTTACGGGAGTTTTTCCTACATTGCAGGCGTTCTTCCAGAATAGCACCTCTGCGTTTTCTCTTAAGGTGCTCATTCATAGCGCTTGTGCCGCCATGGTATGCAATTCGAAACCTTGCACAATGTAAAGACAACTTTTTGTTTTGTGATAATTTTAACTTCTTCCGTAATTACTTTTGAAGGAAAACATTTGTTATACTGAAATAGAAAGCAAAAAGGTAATTAAAATAATTGTTAAAACGATGTGTCTATTTAAAATTGGATGTCGACACATTTCAGCGTCAACGTCATCGACTACGGCGACTAATCGCTGCAGCCACGATAAATTATGCAAGCATGTGATTTCTGTAATCTGTAAAGCACCGGATCAGACACGCCACGTCTATAACTTTAAAATGTCACACGCTTAATGCTATTTTTCAATTGACTTCGTATAAAATGATATAATGCCATGTATTCCTAACCCTTAAATTGCTCCAGGGAGATTATGTACTGTAAGTCACTCTGGATAAGGGTGTCAACAAAAATGTCATAAATGAGAATTAATATATGCATGTTGAGGATTTATTTACACATATATATTTATTTATTTATTATTCGGTCCATGAGGTTACATGAAAAGATATCAAAATAGACTCACTGATTCTAAACTTGTCCTGGAATTCCACTAATATAAAAATACAGAATTTGATTTTTTCCAACCTTATCTCATGTTAAATAAAATGCATGCAATAAATATGCAATGCAGCATAAGACAATGTAGTAAAGCATATTTCTGGCTTATACAATATGCAATACAATCAAGGCCCAAAAAGCCACTTGCACCTATAAAAACATTAAACATTAGGGGCCAGTTTCCTGGACAAGGATTAAACCTAGTCCTGAACTAAACTGGAGTTTTGTATTGAGATTCTCCATGTTTAGTCCAGGACTTTAATACCTCATTTGAAAGACAGCACTAGAGTCACAGTCAATATGGCAACTTTGGATTTACATTGAGATGACTGGTTTTAGTAATATATAAAAAGGGGCTGGTCTTCAGTTCGGAAGTACTGGTATCTGTGCGAAACTGAAGGCTGGCGGATATCACATCGCACTCTGCATCTGGTTTGGGCTTCCAAGGATTTTCTGCTTTTTTAATTGTCAGACAATAACGTAGCCTGTGAAAAGCATATATACTGTAGGCTACCCACTGTCAATGGCTCCCTTCCTACCTGGGGCACAGACAAAAAGCGCTCAACAACCACTTTATTTTGTATTCGTTTGGGTTTTAAGTATCACAGCAAAAAAATACAACGGTGAAAAGATTGCTTCATGTCAGTAGAATTGGTGGGTCTGGTTTTAGATTCGCATTGAGTCATTTTCAATTCATGGTATTGAGTTTCAGCTCCGCTCATTAACGTGCGTACGGTCGCCCTCTAGTGTTATAATCTGGGACCTAACTGGGTGACAGTGGGTAAATGCGATGCTGTCGTTAAGTTGTGACCATAATGAAAGTATCAGTTAGTCGTAAATTTCAGAACTCTGATAAGGGGCACACAAAAATCATATGAAAGTTTTCCCGATATATCGGCTAAAAATAATTAATTTTATTTAAAAAAATGACGTCTGTTTATGTTGTTAAATTGTGAGCATATAGAAAGCATTAATTAATCGCGCAACAGTCATATAAGTTTTCCGATACATCGTCCAAAATTCATTTCATTTTTTAAACTGAAGAGCTGAATTAGATTAATTGACTGTGACCAAGACAACATGTAACATGTAGCACAAGACACTAAAATATTTAAATAATAATAATTCCTATTCCTAATAATAATTTACTAAAGTGCCAGTATTTCAGTTTCTCGAACTCGTCTTTCTTCGTTTTTAAGAGTGACCAAAACAGGTAAGAGAAGTAAACATGAACACTTCTGATTTCTTATGAAAGTCAAGTACATACAAAGGAAAGTTTGGAAAACCAAACAAACCACCGACATGGAGGCAGCAAGGGGTCTGCTGACAGCTGGACCTCAGTCTGTTTAAGTAATTAATTACACACTACTTTGCCGATAATGTACAGCCCTCCGGTCTAACGGTTTTCCGTTAATGAGTGGGCTACATTCATTGTTCTTTCAAACACCCGCATCGAGGTGCAAGATCAACTCCCTGGGGGAGGTCTCCTTCCCTCGGTTCTGCGCGCCACTGGCTCACTCCCCCCTCGCAGCGCTGAAGCCTCTCAGGGTAGACTTCCACCATGCATTCCACATGCCCGTCCGAACGACGCAGAATAATGTTATAAGAGGGGGGGGGGAGGATTTTAATATATACTATGTGATATATACTGTGAGTAGTTAAACTTTTTAGCATGAATTTTAGCTTTTAGGTTACTTTTTGTTGGTTTTGCATTGTCAGGGGATAAGAGGGCATAAATGGACCACGGTACCCCTGATAAAAAAAGGGATACACCTCCCCCGCCCCTTCGTCGCTGTGGCAACACCCAGACGCGCGGAACCTTGCTGTGCAGGTAATAGGATCCTGCGAATTAAGTTTGCGCTGAGCGCTGTTTAACCCGGGAAACCCTTCTGGCCGCACACGTCATCCAAGCCCCTGCAGCCGCCAATCAGAAGTCAGCGCAGTGATGTCAATAAACGCATGTGATAGCTTGCGCGAGGTCGCAGACTCGAGGTTGAGGAGCACCAGTACGGGTGACAGCACTTGTGCAAGATGGTCGCGTTTACGCACGGAGATGGTAGTAGAGAAGTAAACAAGTCTGGCATTTTTAAAAGGAAGAGAGAGCCAAACTCCTCAGAAAAAGACGACGTGACGCCGGAGGACCGGCGGGAAGCAGTAGTGATAAACTGCGCAATTATGTGCGCTCCAGTTAAAAAGCCCAGGTGTTTCAGGCATCGAAAACAAAAAATCGAATCCATGTTGAACGATTCGGGTTTTGAAGACTATATCTTCCTAAGTCCCATTCTTTCCGAGGGTCTGATATATCATTGTCCGCAGCCGGATGTTCAGAACTCGGACCGATTGTTAGCAGACTGGCAGAATTTCGTGGACTACGGGGAGAGCTGCTACAACATTCACAAACATAACGAAACCGATTTCATACCTATTAATTATATGTCTCGTCAGCCGCAGGTGAGTACGTTATACTTAGGCAAACCCATCTTTTGGGGAGGTCCAGTTAAATTATGTCCAGATTGCGCTGGAAAACAGAAATGGTACAGACACATGGCTGTTTTCATCAGGTCACAGCAGAGGCGCGATGCAGATTGGTGAGCTGGTTGATTCCCGTTCATAGATACTTCAGATTGTCTTTTGAGTCCTGCTGCCTCACCGTGAATATTATGGACCGCTTCCTGTCCACCACGCCGGTGGCATCCGACTGTTTCCAGCTGCTGGGAATCACATGTCTGCTAATCGCCAGCAAACTGGTAAGTAGTCTTCTCTTTGAACTTCAATAATAAACCCAGTGAAGAGGGATCGATGTAACAACAGTCGCTACCACAAACGCTTCTATCTGAACTGCTGCACCTGTTGGCATGCATATAACACTATATTATTGGACCATGTCACTAAAACATACTCTTAATGTGAAACGTGTTAAGTGCCTATTAATACAAAATAAAGAATGCTGCGTGTATCAATAATGAATCTTAATGCAACTGGTCATGAAAATATATATTGAAAATGTCTGTGTGGTTGTACGTTATTATTACCTTTTGCAGATTGAGGTCTACTCACCTCAGATTAAACAGCTTCTTGCCCTGTGCTGCAACGCTTTCACAAAAGATCAGCTATGTAACCTGGAGTGCATCATCTTAATCAGACTGAAGTTCAGGCTGGCAGCTCCAACAATGGCCTTCTTCCTCGATTATTATACACACCGGCAGCTTGCAGCTTGGACTTCTGCAGAGCCAGGTCTGGCTGGTCTCCGAGAGGAGACAGGAAGGCAGGTATCCACAGGTTTGGCTGCTGGAAGAGAGTTGGAGAACCCATTTCCCCCACATACAGGTAAAGATGTTGAGGGACCCTGTGGAACAAGTGTGGCTGAAGACGTCAGCAGGCCGAACCACAGTATGACCACAAAGAGTAAAACTCTGGCAAGGACCATATGCGAGCTGAGCCTGGCTGACTATGCCTTCATCAGGTACCCTCCATCAGTCCTGGCAGAGTGTGCTGTAAAGCTGGCAGAGCACTTGCTGGGCATAGGGCCAGCATGGGACTGGAAACCAGAAGAACAGAGTGTGGGCCCCACCATAGACCAAGAGTGTGCTGACAAGCTGAGGCTTCTGGTGTCCCTCAACCAGGATGTCCTGCACGCCATGTCTGGGGTTTGACATCGTAGCATCATCTGGGGTTGGACATCATAGCATCATCTGGGGTTGGACATCATAGCATCATCTGGGGTTGGACATCATAGCACGCCCCTTCACTAGTGTCCCTTCATTTCAGCAGTTTATTTATTGACTGTAATACCTTTAATTTATTCACTAATTATGTTCATATTGTATGAATGAGTTTATTCCTCCCACAAATGCATTGTATACTATACTGATCTTCTGAGAAGAACAATGAGAGGTATTATTTAATGCAGTGTTTGACTAGAGTGTCTGACTAGTCTTTTTTATTTTTTTATGTTGTTCTGGAGACGGGGTGTCTCGAGAACATTATTGCGAAGCAAAATTCAAATGAACTCTGTGAACAACAGGACATATGATGTGAAAGATCCTTAATAAAACATCCCATAAGCAAATCCAAAAGTTTCTGTCATTCATTTCTTGATGCTGTCATTGTACAATAAATCACGCTACTCCAGTTATGAAATACAATTTACAGTAGATACCTGTTTACAACACAATAAGAGATTATAAACTGTGATTAAAATAAATCAAAACATGTCAGATATGAATAGCCTAAGTAATGTTTGCTAACCTTGTAGTTTTATTAAGCTACCAGGAGAAGGGGCCTGTATCACAAAGCAGGATTTCTCCTGTAGCCACATGACTTGTCAGATTTATGGCCCATAGGGGCCTTTTTAAAATGGACTGTATCTTTGTTCATTGACTTTTAACCCAGACTACCTTAAACCCGACCAGCTAATTAATATTCCTTCCTAGTATTCCTTATGCATGGAATGCTGCTTTGTGATACAGGCCCCAGTATCTACTATTTCCTAACCATCCATGAATCTCCAGTCCGCTTTCTGCTGAAGAAGGCGGTGGTAAAAACTGAGTGAGGCATACCTGCAGTTACGCCCCTCACTGTCTCATACGCACAGTTGTATTTTTATAACCCCATGCCTTTATTTCATTCCAAAAGCTACGTAAATTACACTCTCACGAGGTACTGCAGGCAATCCCCGTCCTTTTGAAGTCCCTTTAAACTGAACTCGGAATGACAGGCGCTCTCTTCCACGTGCTTCCGTTTTGCGAAGCCCTTAACTTCGCCCATAAAGCATGTACACATTGTACAGTGTATAAATCACCACCTTTTATTAAAGCCTTTTAATGTAGGCTGTATTTGGGAAGAGTAGGCGAATTAAAACACCTAGTCTTTCTTTCCGTCTTCTCATGCACTTCCTTTCGCTAAACGCAAACGTGGAAAAAGTACTTAAGTCGGAATGCTGAGCTGTCTGCTTGCCCACATCATGACCCATATCTCCTTCTTTTTATTATCGAAATAGTTCAATATGTTAAACGCGCGTGTAGAAATAGGCTAGTATAAAATTTAAGTTACACAAAACCAAAGTTTCAAAAATGTCGCTTTCGTTTCGGCTGCCGAGAAGTTCGCCAAAATGCGGTTGCTGTCATGACCTCAGCTTGTTGTTATGGCGGAGATTAAGCCGTGGAACTGGCGCCGTGGAAGTGAGAAGGGCGCAAATTGTGTGTGCGGTAGTGGGAGGCGAACAAAGCGGCGCAGCGGGGCCGGGGGCTGCCGTGCGGAGGGCGGCGGCGGCTCCCACTCCGCGCCGCGGGCTGCCGCACTCTCCCCGCGCTTAGGCGCCCCTCTGGCGCTCCGGGGACCGGACCAGCGCCCCGCTACCTGTGACATCTCTAAGGACGCCTGTCCCTGGGAGCTTTGGGGGGGCCGCTGCCATTGGACAGGGGACGTTTAAAGTACCTGCATCTGCCTTCGGCCAGTGGGGAATAAAAAGCCGCCGCAAGTGGGGGGAGTTTTACTTTAGGGGAACTTGACACACTGTAATTGTTGAATGTCTGCGACATAAAGCATGCATGAGGAACGGAAGGCTTTCGGCAGAATCTGCCCCAATCGGATGGGAAGCTGTCCCGCTAGGAGTCAAGACAAGAAGCTTAACCGATACGATGATAGAAAGGTATGGGGATGGAAGGCAGCTCCCACGCCGTGCTCATCGGAAGGTTATGCTGCCTTTGTTTCTGTCCCTAAATCTCCCGTCCTTTGTCCCCTGTCCTCGGTGAAGTGCACGAAAATCATCACGAGCAGCTCCTCAGTGCCCATCTACGCCGAAGAGGCTCCCAGTACCGCTGACCAAGGTAGGCGTTATATGACATACATGTCTTTAATGTGTTTGATTTCCATGCATGTTCGCGGATTAATTCTCAGATAGTCATCCATAGAGTGCATGTTTATTTTGTTAGTTGGTTAATTTATTATTTATGACTGGTAGCCTTTGCAACCATCGCATGGCAAGATTTGGGGGACTTCTCATCGGTGCTGAGGCGCAGGGATGTCAGCAAAAACCCGGAGGTAAGAGCCTTTTAGCGAGAACGGCGGCCGCGAATGCGGGACACAGCTGTTTCACCGGCCGCGGAACCGATTGCCTCCAGTCCAATTAGAGATTTGCAATGCAATCTGATCAGCTATAATTTTCCTATCTTAAAACTTACTAAATTCACTGGATTGCTGCTATTTTGTTTTTGTTTCCACTGTTACTGGATTAAAAAGCCTTACTGTCAGGCAATATTTACCGTAGAACATTTTGCAATTGTAACAACATCTGGAACTAGGAAGAGCTGATTTGCACACAGTGTGCATGGATGCTTGATGGGACACGTCGGGCTCACGCCGCACGGGGCTGTTAATGTTTGACACTATGCTGCACAGCGGGGTGTGCAGGAATGCGCGCGGTTGGCTCGTGCCGCCGACCTATAGCGTGGCAGGGTTATGCTTATGGTTATAGTTAATGGTAAGGTTATTACAGCGAGCGGCAGCACCGCCACCGACGCTTACCACGGGCTCCACGCTCACATATCCACCAGACAGCACAATCAACGGCTTTTTGGCAAAATAATCTCGGATTTCAGAAGCAGTTCAACATGGCGATTCAAACCTGCCCTAATCTACCTTTGTCGTACATGGAATGTGGTGCTCAGGTAACGTGTGTCGTTTAATATAATCAGTTTGTATTGATATATGTGCGGCTTTCAATATATTCATAATGAAAGCAAAACGTTTATGTATATGTTACATGTTGTCTTGTATTCAGGAAGCTGCATTACGATACGATATTCAAGACTTCGCTGATTGTGCTCTTAGCTTCATGCCAGGTAAGAATCGTTGTGGAATATATTACGTGGGTAATAATAATATATGACAGTAACATAAAGCCAAAAGGGGAATGTGTGGGAAATGCTCAAGTTTAATAATCTAGTAAATTTTCGTTATTTTGTTTTGGAATTAGGTTTATTTTCCCCACCAAGTCAAGTATATAAATTCAACTGGTGTACAATTTAAAAGCTTTTCTGAATAATTTAGGTTTCTGAGAAAATGATTAGCATATTTACAATTTATGATACATTAAATAACATAGCTTTTATGTGTCCTATCTTGTCTTATCAGTTACATGGATACTTTATGGAGTTTATCTAAATAAGTTTATGGAAATAGCACTAGTGACTGGTGCTCATTATGTCGCATGTGATTGTGGTGTAATCGTCAGTCTCTCTCCTCTCCCAGAATCCTCTGACTTTGAGGCCGGCTTGACTCCCAACAGTTTGCTGCTGGGTGATATTCAGGAGTGCGCTTTGCTGCCCATAGCATCTCTCCAGGACGGCATCTTGCCGGACTTCCTGCCATACTCTTCTGCAGCGCTTCCTGAGCCCCAAAGCCAGCTACAGCATCAGCTCCAGCCTCTGGCTGAACATGACTGGCAGTGCCTGGCTGCCCAGCATCACCTGGCCTTCGGAGACGCTTTGGAGGCCAACAGCCAGGTGTCTCACCTGAACTACTGGAGGCGCATTTACGTTGATGTTATAAAATAACGAGCACGCACGCAGCACACAGGCTTGTCACTGTTGCTTTATAATGTAGGATCGTTGTGCTCTCCTTTACAGCTTCATCATACATTAAACAAAAAGGAGGAAGAAATAGCATCACTACAGGAAAGAAACATGCAACTTAAGGAACTGGCCGGCCGGGCAAAGCACCTGGCCTCTGTCCTTGACGTGAGTCCACCTGTAATGTGAGAGTGTGGCATCCTGGCTGTTGTTTGTAATCAATGAATACATAGAAAATGTTTTCTCAGTCTGTGATTCTCATTGCAGTATTTATCAATCAGAATTTGTTTTGATCAACACTAACTTAGTCACCAGCACAGTATCTCAAGGACAAATACAATTTTGAAGTCTTTGAATATTTAAGCGCCTTTGATTTAAGAATGTCTCTGGTTTGTGGTGTGTGTTTTCTGCTATTAAATGAAACAACAGTAGATGGCAATATTGTGCCAAAGACACATTGTCAAGTGTCTTAGGAGCGATTGGTGAGAGTGTACTCTTCCTTTCTGTAGCGGCTGATGACCGTAGGAGAGGAGCAGGCCGCTGATTTTATTCCACCTGCCAGTGACTCTCCACTCAGATGTGGCACTAAGCGGCGGAGGCTTGAGGACCAGAATGAGCCGCTCTCCGTGGACGTGGATGACATCCTGAGGGACATCACGGAGCGATGCAATGCTGTGCTGCAGAGGGACACCACATGCCAGGAGGAGCAGGAGGAGGCGAGGAGCCCCCAGGACATGGAGGCCAGTAACATGTATGGATCATTCGCTGGGATAAGGACCTCTACTCCACGGAGATGCACTCATGAGGAGGGAGAAGTTGTGGAAGAGGACTCTGCATTCAGGACCTCCATCAGGGACCACTGTACCATCCGAACCCTGACTTTTCCCCAAGGGCACGCCTTCACATCCACCACTCCCCATGGGGGGTACAGGTTCCGTTGGGTCCCTAGTTAAGGCAGACAAGCTAGCTAGCTACGCTATGCCGAGCACCAGCACTTGGGTACGAGTCTGTGTGTGGGTAGCATGCACTGCCGCACTTCATGAAAATGTACTTCTGGAATACGCTAAACCCATTTCTGCTCAGGTTTAGAGTGGCCTTTAGGAAAGGACATTTCCGGAACAAAGAGCTATAAATCTGAATTACATATTATATGATTTAAACTATTAATTTGATTCTACATTTGTAATGTTTTATTTTTAAATAGCTTTTATACTTTGTCATTATCTGTCACTTTATGTCAAAATTATCTCTCTGAATTCTGAAAAAAAATGATTAAATAAAATATTTATTTTTCACTAATATGAATGCTGCTGGGTAGGTAATTTCCTGTTCAAATAATGTTTACATTTATGTTTGTTCCATGATTTGTTAATGAGATACCAGAAATTACTTTGTCTAAATACAAGTTGTTTTTTATTAATTTTATTCATATTTTGGATTTTTTTGTACTAAGATTATAACTGGAACAATTTTTACATAAATAAAATTAATAAAGTGTGATGTTATGACTGCCATTACATTGTTTCTGCTATTTTAAGTCTCTTTGACAATCAGATCAAATGGAAGCCAAATGATTTGTCCTTTGCCCAAAAAATATCTTGTTCACACACAGTGCAAGATTATGCTGAAATTACTCAACTGTGTCACACTCCCAAGGTCTAGAATGTAACAACACTGTATAAAACGGTGCAATATTCTGAGGAAAATGTATGTGTGTAACAAAAACCTGTACCCTTTTACCTTATGGGGACACCTTTTCAGTCCCTACAAGCATAACCTACATTTTAATGAAAATCTGTGAATGTAATCAAAAACAAAAAAGTCTTGTATTTTGTTTGGTTACTTATGGTTAAGGTTAGGGCTGGGTAGGGGTTAGGGCAGGGGCACAGATGGAGGGGGGATGGGGGACCCCCCCAGTTACATAGGACCCTGATCATGGCTGGATATGCTTAAAAGCTGAGACCTTTGCTTACTGTTTGGTCCCCACCAGTTCAAAAATATCTCCTGTGCCCCTGGTTAAAGTTGTCATCATTGGAGTTAGAGTTCTGCCCATAGAAATGAATAGAGAGTGTCCATAAAGATATGCATACATGGACTGTGTGTGTGTGTGTGTGTGTATTATACGTGGGGTATGTATGGCATCTGGGACTTTCCTTTAGAAATCTGACTAAATCTATTCATGCAAGGATTTGACTTGCATTTCAACTTGTAAAATTTTGCTCTAATACTTTAATGACAACAGACAGAATATTTTGGTTCTGGTGTTGAACAAAGCAAATGTGTTTGCATGACTGTGTACAAGTTTTATAAAGATTATATGTCACTATTACATTATAGCCTGCAAATTTCATAGGGGCAGGGATGCTACAATATTAAACTTCTGTTCACTAGGATATAAACTAGTGGACAATTCACAGGCTTTTAGGAGCATATTAACATGCAAGTGGTTGCCGAAGAGTTCTTTGTTACGTTGTGTGACTGTTGGCCAGGTAATCATAAGGACTGCATGTCCCCCCCCCAGCTGAACTGCCATGCTTCTGTCCAGGAAAACATCTGTGCCTCTCCTTGCCGAGCTGATCGCTGACCCACCCCTGTGCGTACTCTCCGGTGCGTTTGAGGTCTACCGCACCATGCTGTTTCCCTGACACCTGTTCAATCCCTAGAAACCGAAAGCTTTGCCTAGCTTACTTTATTTGAATCTGCTCATTGAAATAAGACATTAAAAAAATCGCCAAGAGCTGGGGCTAGCTGACTGACTTTACCATATGCCAGACCAAGAGAAAGTGTCTGGGAGAGAACCCACGTGTCTATGGCACTGAAGCTAATCTGGGTCCGATTTGTATCGTTTAAATTTTGCAAAAGGCAAGATTCACACCCCCATCCAATGCCACCTATGCTATTAATATAGCAATTTCCATTTAGATTTCCTCTTGGTGGGGCCTTGGGCATATTCTTACGCTAACTTATTTAGGAAACACAAAGCAAGAAACAGCTGGGAAAGCAGGGCCAGGCAGGGCCAGGCAGGACCAGGCAGGGCCAGGCAGGACCAGGCAGGACCAGGCAGGGCCAGGCAGGGCCAGGCAGGACCAGGCAGGACCAGGCAGGGCCAGGCAGGACCAGGCAGGACCAGGAGCATTTGGGGTTATGGCTCTTGCTCAGGAGCCCAACAGTGACATGACACTGCTGACCACAGGAATGGGGCCTGTGACATCTGAGCACAACACACTAAGCCACTGAACCACACACATATTGGGGCCAGGGTCCTCCTCCGGTCCACAATGGGGCTCAGCTTCTCTGCCTTCTGCTCCAGTGTGAACACCTGGCATGAATCTTTGATACCTGCCCTCATACGTATGGTACCTTACTCTTCAGTGTTAACCCTGCACTAACTATCACTGGCCGACAGAGAACGTACATTATTATAAAGAGCATGTGACCAACATCAGTGACACTAAACATCTGAATTAGGAAGTCTAGTTCTATCCCAGGACTGACCCCAGCCCACAAAAGAAGTGCGGCTTCAGCTGGAAACTGCAGTATTGTGTCAAGATTGTTTTCAGTTTAAATTGTCCTCAATAAGACAAATAAATGTGATGTATTTCAATTGTTGACATAAATATTTTCACTGCTATATTTATCTGTGTCTTGGTTACATTTATTAAACTCTTACCACGCTAAGACGTTTACAAACATTGCATGTCCCCAATAATGTGTCTTTATAATGGTGCAGCAGCTGAATTAGCTAATGTATGCATACATATAAACAACACATGGTCAGTCATAACCATATGGAATATAAGTCTAAAAACAAAGGATCCAGGTAACACATATGGTCAGACTTAAATGAATTCCACTGAGGCCTTCATTAGCAATATCATTTGAGGACATTTCAGGACGTGCGACCAGGAATCACTGTCCATTTTTGAATAACCTAAACTATGGTACAAGAAAAGCGTGAAAAAGGGCTGATTTCTATTAAAATCGCAAAACAAAGACCTGTACGAGAGAAAAAACTGAAATTTAGTTTTGCCGCCATCATGTGGTCAAAAGTTACGTGACTGCGGTCCGTGCCGCCATCATGTGGTCAAAAGTTACGTGACTGCCGTCCGTGCCGCCATCATGTGGTCAAAAGTTACGTGACTGCCGTCCGTGTCACTAGCTGAATAAATGCTTTGTTGGTTAAGAATGTTTGCACATAAAAGGAGTTTGACTCTGTAAATGTACATCGCACATATTATGGAATATATATATATATATATATATAATTACATTATATACATTACACATACATATATACTACATACATATATTATATATTGTCATTTTTAAATGATAATTCAATAACAGGACAAATGAAAAATGTCATAGTTATGCAA
>JAODKN010000041.1:19500883-19511730 GCA_026774425.1 Petrocephalus zakoni | reverse complement strand
GGACTATAGGGTGATTGTCGCCATCTAGTGGTCAATATTTCGTATGCGAATCAAGTCTCAGGTTCAGGTCTGTGTGTAGAGTTTACATGTTGTCCCCGTGTCGTTGTGGGTTTTTTTCTGGGTACTCTGGTTTCCCCCCACAGTCAAAAAACAAGCTGAGGCTAGCTGGAGTTGCCAAATTGCCAATAGGTGTGCATGCATGACATGTGGCCTACAACATGTGCTCGACAATGGGCTGGTGCCCCATCCTGGGCTGTTCCCTGCCTTATGCCCATATATATACCATTCCTTGGTAAGACCCCACCTAGAATATTATATGCAGTTCTGGTCACCTTACCTTAAAAAGCACTTTGCTGCCTTAGAAAGGGTTCAACGCAGGGCTACAAAAATTATTTCTGGGTTTAAAGGAATGTCTTTGTAAAAAATATGAACTAGTGTTCAGGTTTTTTGTAGTTGCCCTTTGTACTTTGCTCAGGCGAGGGGGTGAGGTTAATTTCCAGCCCTGAATATAACTACTTATATTTCTTCCACTGAAGTGCCATACCTCTGTGTCTGCTGGGCTGTCGGGCATGGATACGGGCAGCTCATACCGGTGTGGAGGCCGGAGAGCTGGAAGCAGGCGCGACAGTACTGCCAGAGGCACTTTGTGGATCTGGTGGTTGCAAACACCGAAGACCAGATGGGTGTCCTGCTTGGAACTGTTCCGGCCCGTAGCTTCTGGATTGGGCTGAGCTATAGGGACCCCAGTGGCTGGAGCTGGGTGGATGGGAAGGCTTTGACCAACAGCTCGTGGGACAGTCTTAGCCCCAGAGACTGTGGCACCATTGACACCAATCTGCGAGGACCTCAGAAGCTGCTCCCGCGGATCTGCATGGAGAGGCGGCCCTTCCTGTGCCAGGGTGAGCTCCCTAAGCCTTGAGCAGAGCACAAGTAAGAGCTCCAAATAAATGCCATAAGGACGATGCATCCTGCTAGGAGGGCACCTAGACATCAAGGGCCTGGCTCTGTGATTGGCTAGATAAATTACAGGATTTCATTCTGTGATTATTTGGCATGAACTTATCTGTAATGGTAATCATACTCCCATTTAGCAGTTGTTAGATCAAACATACACAGCAGTACTATGTTTACTGTACTGGTTATAGGATTTGAAATGACGGCTGTCTGGACAGGGATTCCGAATCCTAACCCACAGAACCACACATATAAATAATGTAGTAATGAGTAATTCATGTGTACAACCATATTTTCAATAGAACACAGTGCAACATTTATTTTGCTTGCATAGCACAGTTGGATATTTGTTAGTGTGCTACAGAGCTGAACCTGCAGCACTTGGATTAAAAATGCTCTTCCTTAACAACAATGCCACCTACTGGAACTGAGTTTGACCTGCAGGGCACTCTTGTCATCTGCTCTGCTCGAATATTTGATGTATTAACTCTGGTCCTGCTTTTCAGGGCCTGTCTCTCCACTCAGAATTGAAGTTGTCTTTGTGGGGACGACCTGCGTGTATCTGAACTGGGCCAGACCTGTCGCCATGCAGGGTGTCCAGTACAGCTTCAACGTGAGCTACTTCCCTGCCTGTCAAAGGAGCCACATGTCCTACATGACAAACTCTAGCTCTGCCATAATCTGTGAGCTGACTGCCGGAGGCACATACAACTTCTCAGTGTCCACAGTCATGGGGGGAGCTACTCAGAGTGACCCGGTCTCTGTCACTGTCCTTATGCGTACGTTATTGCTATTATTTATTTTACCTGGCACCTTTATTTAAAGATTTTTGAAAAGTACCTTAAGATTATGTGACCATACAAAATATATAAGTATTGTATACTATTCCCTTCTAGGCACACTTTTTAGACACAATGCTTTATCCATTATAGAATATCCAAATTTTTCAGGAACTGGCTGACTTTCTCATACATGCTGAACTTACACAGTCACACATGATTTGCTCACTCACATGCCTCATTTACACATGATCTGCTTACTCACATGCCTCATTTACACATGATCTGCTTACTCACATGCCTCATTTACACATGATCTGCTCACTCACATACCTCATTTACACGTGATCTGTTCCCTGACACGTCACATTTACACACGATCTGCTCACTCACACGCCTCATTTACACATGATCTGCTCACTCACACGCCTCATTTACACACGATCTGCTCACTCACACGCCTCATTTACACACGATCTGCTCACTCACACGCCTCATTTACACATGATCTGCTTACTCACACGTCTCATTTACACACGATCTGCTCACTCACACGTCTCATTTACACATGATCTGCTCACTCACACGCTTCATTTACACATGATCTGCTCACTCTCTCAAACTTGCCACATTTACAGATGATCTGCTCACTCTCATACACCCCACATTTGCACCTGATTTGCTCATTCATATTTCCATCATGGCTGAAATACCACAGCTACTGACATCATTTTCTATCTCTGAACAACGTGTGCACCCCCATTGTCACCAGTGGTGTATTCACTGTAGCCATTTTGTCACTTTTGAACTGTCTCCATGATAGAGTAAATAATTTGTATGTTATTACAGTGCCATTTCCTCAAACTTATCATAATTCCCCACAGTTAGTCTTCTTATCACAAAGTAAATATATGATTCAGTGTAGTACATACAGATGTTTAAATACTGTTTTGGTGGATTTGAACACAGTGCAGATTACCCTGACTAATTTTCTTTTAACGTGTGTGGTTCTTCTCCAGGCTTGGAGCCACCGGTGAATGTTACAGTGAAATCTGTCAACTCAAACTCTGTGACTCTTAGCTGGAACTCAGGATCCAACATGTCATGCCTGTATAATGTGTCCTACTACTCGCTTGAAGGCTCACACTCTGGCTTTAGTGTGACGCACGAACACAGCAGTCATATGACCATTGGCGACCTTTGGTCACAAACGGGGTACATAGTCAATGTCATGGCTGTCAGCCTCTCAGGGGCGCAGAGTGATCCTGTGAGCGTCTTTTTCCACACCTGTGAGTGTACTTCCTGCTCAGTACCAATAGGCAGTATCTAAGTGCTAGCCACACTGTGTGATTCCTGAATTCCATCTCTCTCAGGTTCCTACAGTCTGAGGTTGGCTGTCGTCATGTGTCGGAGTATTCAGTTTGTTTTTTTGATGCTGATATTAACGCTTCTATATCACATCTTCAAAAACAAAAACGGTAAGCGAGAAAAATGTTTAGTCTAAGCGACTCGGGATGGTTAATAAAAAATTCATAGCGTGTTTGTTTTTTGTATTGTGTAATTGTAAATATGAAACGTAATTTGCATAATCGTCCATTGCGTTTCCCTCCAAAACTATCAATATTGACATAGTCCACTGGGTGGCAGCACCTTCCAGCGTCGACAAAATCAGGCAAGATTTGCCAGCTAGGTTTTACGTCGCAAACTGCTAATTACGTCGCATTATGTAATGATGATCTTAGCTATTAGAGTCCGAATTTAGATCAAGTTTTTTCTCATAAAAGAACCACAGTAACTTGCTGCTGTTGATAAATTATCACTTTTAAAGATTTTATTTGTGGTCTTCTAAGTGGAAGTGCTGATCGCTTTCATAAAAACAACTTTCTCTGTGTAATTGTCATCCAGTGTATTATCCATGGAAAATGTGTACAGTGGGTCAAATTATATTAATTGTCTAAATTATAAAACATTGCCAATACAGTAACTAATGTGTAGGTTGCTGCTATGTTCAACACGAGGAACAGCTTGTGACCTTAGCAGCTCTGCGTAATGCCCTTTAACTGAGCGCCTCCGCTAAAATCCTGCTTTAAGCAAGCTGAAGGGCACTGTGATGACTTTCTTGGTTCACTGTTTCTTCCAGATGTCTCAGAGGAATGCTACTCCCCAGAGCCTACGGTCGACCTAATCTACCAGTCATCTTAGATCTATCTGTTTCCCCTTCGCACTGAGATTCCCGTTTACTGGTTACTTCATTTGTTGCCAGCATCCCTAATCCTGAGAATAACATATGAGCTATATCCAGTTACACGATGTATAACCCTGACTCACCCATGAATGTAAAACTGAATTTTAAACTGTAACTGGTAACACTTTACTTGATGGGGCACAAATAATTTAATATTATGCTAGTTCTTCTGTAATCGTTAACCACAAACTAAGCCTTAGTTACATACTGATCTCATGTTCGAACATCATCAATGACACATCTTTTATCTCAAGATAGAGTTGTTACTATATCTGTTAATTCTGTAAACGTTTGGGTACTACTGTAGGAGCTACCAAGGAACTACTGAAGAAACAAATAATGAAAAACACAAATGACATTCTGGTAACACTTTACCTGAGGGGCCACAAATCATAGTAGTACCTCATTGACTACTGAAGTACTAATCATAAACATGGAGTAGTTAATGATTAACTAATGAACTAACTAATGAAGTTCCTACAAAGAATACATGAATCGTCATCATTGATTAATGATGAAGTAACGCATAGTTAATGGTTAGTTAATGCATTTACTAAGCATGTATTACTGCATTATTTGTGGCCCCTCAACTAAAGTGTTTGCTCATAGTTAATGAATCATAATGCATCTTTTATCTCTATCTCAAGCAGTTATTATATTTGTTCATAACTTCTTCAGTAGTATTTGAGTTACTAAGTATTTGTGCCCCTCCCCCCACGTAAAGTGTTGCCCTGTTCATTGAATTGTTAGCTATTGTTTTTGCACATTATTTATGTCATTGTTTGCTGCTAGAAACTCTGTACTATACTGTATACTGCTATGTATAGGTGAGTTGGAGGCCCAGGGGGCAGCGGTGTTGCTTCACACCGCCATGGCGGCAGGGCTGGACTCCCTGCTCCAGTGTGTGCAGATTGCATGTGTAGTCTTGGATAGCTACACTGTCAAATCATATTTTGTGTGTGTATTTTTTCCATTCACTTCCATTAACGGTACTTGCTGCTTTCTTTTATACCCATAAAAGTAGCTTCATATACACTATATAGACAAGAGTATTGGGGCACACTTATAAGGCATTGAATTCAGGTGCTTCATTCAGACCCCTTGCCAAAGGTGTGTAAAATCAAGCACCCAGCCATGCAGTCAGGTTTACAAACATTTGTGAAAGAATGGGCCATCTTGAAGAGCTCAGTGAGTTCCGGTGTGGTTCTGTCATAAGATGCCACCTTTGCAATAAGTCAGTTTGTGAAATGTTAGTGAAATTCTAGAGGAGAGGAAACATGTTCTGTAGAGTGAGTCTGGCAGTCTGATGGACAAGTCTGGGTTTTCCAGATGCCATGAGAGTGTTTCCTTTGGTGGAAGAGGGATAATGGTATGGGGTTGTTTGGAGCTGGGCTAGGCTCCTTAGAACCCTTAATGCTTCAGTATACCAAGATATTTTGTACAATTCTATGCTTTCAACTTTTCTGGTCCAGCATGGCTCTCCCCCAGTGCAGAAAGCAAGGTCCTTAAAGATATGGTTGGGTGAGTTTGGTGTGAAAAACTTGACTGGTCCACACAGAGCCCTCAGCTCAACCCCATCGAACACCTTTGGGACCAACTAGAGTGGGGATTGAGAGCCAGGCCTTCTCATCCAACATCAGGCCTTCTCATCCAACATCAGTGCCTGACTTCAGAAATGCTCTTCTGGATGAAGGGGCAAAAATTCAGACCCACTCCAAAATCTTGTGGAAAGCATTCACAGAAGAATGGCAGCTGTTATAGTTGTTATAGTTGTTATGTATAGTAAATGGGGACCAACTCCATATTAATGCCTATGGATTTAGAATAGGATGCCATATAAGTTCCTGTAGATGTAATGGCCTGATGTCCCAGTACATTTGTCTATATAGTGTATATTTACAATCCAGAAAAGTATGGGCTGAATTATGATGTACCCGTACCACTTATTTATATCATATTTAATAAATGTAAATGTTATTCTGGTATAATACTTGGGCAAAATTTTTATTGAACCCATTTGAGACGTACACATTCTTTTCTGAGGAAGATTTTGAATAACTTTTTTCGGTGAGGAAAAGATAAAATAACACTGTGAAAAGACTAAATGTAATTTCCATTTAAATAAAACATTTTAAACTTAATTGGCATGGGCTTTCTTTGAGTCACTGTGAAGCTGTTATTTTGTGGGGAAATGAACATGTTTTAGTTCCTTATCTCCGCTAGTGATAACGCCAATAATATACGGCACAGCAACAAGTCGTCGCAGGAGTTCCTGCGTTCCTGACAGGGCTGGAAGATTCTGGAATCTGATCTCTTATAAAATGTACTGATATCATACCTTCCGCTGAAATGTCGCAAAGATCATACTGTGTGCATTATGTCACAGCAGACAAAACACAATGTCTGAAGTGACTACAGACATGACTTGGCACACCATTGCTCACACTATAATCAGCAAATAATTCAATATAAGACATTTTTTAAGCCAGCGGTCCTCTTGTACTTTATTTCAAATGTTTGATATTTGACATTTAACATTTGATATTCAGATGGACAAAAATCCTTATTGCCCTTAACACATATAAATATCAACACCAAGAAAAAGGAAACCACGTGTGTATATTTCAGGAGAGAAGGTTTTTATATTCCAAAGGACTAGTGTGTACTGCACTTCAGATCTTGTGGATGCCAGGCTGACACTGTGGAATCCCTTAGTCCTCTGATCTACTGCCTGCTCATCAAACAGGCGATTAAATAAGTGCAGTGGCCAGGCATAAGTGTGCAGACTGAGAGGTATAGCATTCATGCTTCATCCTGGTCCGTCAAGTGTCCCCCCTACAGTACTGTACTAAATACACGATGTCCAGCATTTGATGTGCTGTTTGGCCATTACACCTTTAAAAAATAAATAAATAAACAAACAAATAAATAGATAACAGCCAGCAGATGTCGCTGCTATTGAAAATATGATTTTGGAACATCAGTAGCTCCGTAGTAGTGGCGCATCTTTAGTGTACACTGCTAAGCATTCATCAAGAAAACCAGCTGTAATCCTTGTAAGCTATTAAATACTATATATAATACCATAATTCCATTCCATTCTATCTCATTCTAGATTCATTATATTTATACATTCTTGTATTTACTGAAAATGAAAGGCAGTTGAACAAACACTGATAGCCAAGCTTTGTCAGATGCATGAACAGATCAGTGCTTGAGCTATGACTCCAACAGCTTATCTTGGTTAGAGTAATGGGACCCTAAGTCAATCTCAGGCAGCCTGGGGTACAAGGCAGTGGGGCGGCGTGTATGAGACGCCAACCTTTTGCTGAGAACTTACACGCACAAACATACAAACATAATGACACACTTTCGGCAATTCAGACGCCAGCTGTAACTTTTCTAATGTTTTTAAACAATAATAATAAAAACAGACACAGTGTTTTAGCTGTCAACGTCGAGATGAATCTTAATTGTATTTATTGTGATGTCACATGAGGGCCATTTAATTGCATCATATTAACTTCTAAAGTGGTGCAATGCTAAGCACAGTGATGGTAACATAGGTTGGGTAATTACACACTCACCTAAAGGAATTTGCCCGCATACACAAGCAAATGACGAAACCAGTCTTTAAGTTGTGAAATTCTGACGACGCAAACATGTGACCCACTTAGCAAATGTTTGCTCTCGTACTGTCATTAAGACACACACTTCCGTTTCCTCTGCAATTGGCCGTCACCCATGTGCACCGCTAGGAAGGCTTGTTTTCAGCTGCCCATTCAGTCGAATCTTTCTAATCAGTGTTTTAAACAATAGAGGTAAGATGGCCGCACAATTGTAGATCCCTTATTGGTTTAATTGTGTGCAGTGGCTCAGATATGTCACAGGAAGGTAGTTTAACCACAACTAATAAGGTCCTTCCAAAATTGAGCTGAGGGTGCAAAATGATTTGAAGACTCTGTAAACTTATCCCATCCTACTACACCCCTTGGTGACTTATTGGACTAGATTGTGTGTGTGTGTGTGTGTGTGTGTGACAGTGTGAGCATATTTGTTTTTTACCAAGGAAAATTAAAGAACACTTAAATAAAATTTAGAAAGAAATCAAGCCTGAAATCACAATAAACATGATTAAGATATAACTCCCATACTCAACTGCAACCTTAATAGCTAACTAAAATAGTTGTTGGTGTCTATTATTATTATTATTAAATGATGGTATGTGATTGTGTGTGGGTGTGCATGTGTGTGTGCGTGTCTTCACTGGCTTTTAATGGCTGCTCACTCCCACTTCCAAAGCATGTTTCTTCAGCAGTGGCAGGAAATGAAATTAAGTGTCCTGTGACATTGGGATGGGAAGAAGGGCAGTATTTACTGGAATATAAACCTTCAGAGTTTACAGCCGCCTCGTTTTCTTAACACACGCTAGCTGGTTAGATAAATATAGGCTTGCACCATTTATATCAGCAGCTACTGAATGCCCCAGACTATTATCTGTTAGGCTTTTAGAATTCATGAGCCTTTCACATAAAGTGTTTTTCATTCATTTCTACAGCACTGTTCACAGTGACTAAATAGCTAAAAAATCTCGTTGTTGATTTTGGAAAATAATAGCATCCTGACAATGTGACAATGGCATCGTCTTTATACCAAATTATGTCTGTATGCCTGTCCCCATGGTTATACAGCCATAAATGAGGATAAAACATGTCACCCATTGATGATTTCTAGCTACACGATGTATGAAAACCTGTTTCTTTGCTCTTTTACACAAGTTGGTGGTATTTTTTGTTGCACTGTCATTTATTTTGCTGGGCTGCTGGCTGCCATTTTAAGCCCAACCCAGATACACATTTAACTGACATCCTCTTACACAATTTCTAAATGTTTGGACTTGTTCTTCCAGGATATAGCAGCCTAATGCAACCCTCGTGTACCAGACCTGGCCCTGCAGCACTCCCTGGTCGTATTAAATAGTTAAAGGATCATTTTGTAAGTGCGCCCTAATGTCAGCGCCGCCATGCTCTTGCCTGTTTGTGTGCAGCTGTCGCCCGCAGGCCCATTCACAGCGGCCGCAAATTTACCACCATCCAGAAGAGCTGCTTGTTCCTGTTTCATTTCCTGTGTCAGGCATGAGGGATGGGGAATGCTGGGGCTGCTTGATGTTCCCTTCTTCTCTGTGTGGGTTCAGGCCATGCCTCAGTTTCAGGTATGCTTCGGTCACGGAGCCCAGCAAAGAGAGCTGTGTTTCGGCTGAAGCCGCGGCAGATCCCCGTCCAGGGACGTCCCTTACAAGGTGCTGCCCGGCCGTGACACCGTGCAGGAAAGTCCCCTGCATCTTTTATTCAGACCCTCCATTTTTTCAGTTTAGTCTGAAAGCTCTCTTGACGATATCGGAAAGAAATGCACGGTGAGGAATGTTAGAATGTCAACAATGTAAACAGCCTATTATATTTAGCTAGTATATAAATAATTTATGACACAAAGCCCTTTTTCCATCCAACCTTGAGATGGTGAGCGTTTCTCTGCTCTTTTGTTATTTATCATTGGCATGGACCTATATGGCTATTATTAGAGTGCAGAATCCAAATATATATCCGGAATTTCGCTGAGCCCTGAGAAATGGCAAAGTGAGTGTGATTTTCCCATAGCGCTTGCTGACAGATCTCACTATAAAATAAATGCAGCATTAAATAATAAATTAAAATTAAAAATGGGGGGGGGGTTAGGGTGAACAAGTGCAAGTGTGCAGTGATGAGCTTGTGCGAGGAGCACGCTGACCTCCCCCTGAGCAGTGCGTTGGGGATGGCCAACTACTCCCCGGCGTGTTCCTCAAAAGCAGGAGAACAGAAGCTACTTCTGATACTAATGGCCTGAAATTTTATTCTTGAGAAAATTTGCTGATTAGCATTTCAGAAATGTTGGGAGTGCTAATATTGACCTTCTGTGTGTCATGGAGGAAACGATGAAGGGGGAATCAATAAGGAGACCTTAAGGCACCTAACAGGGTTTTTTTGTCAATCTTTTCACTCAGCTATAAAACTGAGCTACACTGATCTATTATTTACCAGGGAGGGTCTGGCAGGTTGCTGGCAGTCAGGGCCTTTGGCAATTTTCTCATTAGTATTTGACTCTCTTGCCTAAGGTGCTGGAATATTACCTATAAATAGCGAAGTGGAGGGTAAATTGTTCCATATATTTTAGGGCCACAATTTAGTTCTAAAAAATTCTGAGAAAAGCAGGAAAAAGTAGTAAAAAAAGGTGACTTTGTTCTGTGGCATTACTGTATGTATTGTTAAATGCTACCTTGTTAAGCCCGGTCCTTGTCTTCATTGATTTTCATTCAAGGCTGTCTGTATTCCCCATAATTTCCTCTGCAGTCTGCATTCATTTCAGAAGTTCATTAAGGATCTGGCAGAAGCAGCATGCTTCACTTCCTGGGCACAGTTCAGCCCGCTGCCTCCACCCCAGAATCATCATGTGGACCTTCACTGCACTTCGGGCCCCATGGAACCTACCCTTCTCTTCAAACCTGAGTCCTGAGGGATGCTGTAGTCTGGTTCTCAATAACCAGTCCTACTTTAGGCACATGACGTTGCTGATACCAGGTGCAATGATCTCAGAAAATGATTATTAATGGAAACTCCCAGGGCAACTCAAGAACCCAAGAAGTTAGATCGTCAACTTCTCCAAGGCTTACGTGGTTTGTAAGTCAACCTACATTACAGGGATTTAAATTTCAACCTTACACTGTACTCAAATTCTGCTTGAATTTTCATTACTTTCAGCTATGATACTGTATCTTGCCTACCAAGGCCACTTCCACATCCACACATGTATTCAGGAGTGATATCAGTGTCAGATTT
>JAODKN010000041.1:19462324-19474822 GCA_026774425.1 Petrocephalus zakoni | reverse complement strand
AAATTGGGACCCAAAGGCCACCATGCAGTGGGCGACACCTCAGCACCACGCCAGTTCCACAACAGGCCTAAACCTGTTGGCTCTCTGGCGGTTTTGACTCTCCATGGATGGGGCTCCCAAAGGCTTTCCCCCATCCCCTTCACAATGCGTGCAGCCTTCCTAGAGATGGCTGCAGCAGAGCTACTCCCACGGAGAGCAGAAGGGTGTCCTGTATGCTTAACCGAAGCTGTGTGAAGTGTTTTATGGTGGCTGGCGTGCCAGTCCTGCCACCAACTCCCAAATTTTCCCCTGCAAGTTGGAGGACCGCTTGCAGGGCCGGATGCAGTTTAATATCATATTCAGGACAGAATTCATGGGCACAATTTAATAATTTTTAATGGCTACTTCCAGCATGATAGTGCACCCTGTCACAAAGCAACAGTAATCTCAAACTGGGTTTTTGAGCATGTCAATGCTAAGTGTTCTTTAGTGGCCTTCCTAGTCACTGGATCAGAATCCAATGGAAAACCTTTGGGATGTGGTAGAACAGGAGATTTGCAGCTTAATGTGCAGCTGGCAAAACTGCAAAAATTGCAGGATGCGATCTTTCCGAGTTGTTTTCCACATTTTGTGGAATCCATGCTATGAAAAATTGAGTTCCATATAAAATACTTATAAAACCCGGATGCGTACTTGCTCTTGTTTTTTTTTTTTATAGATTAAAGTGTAGATTGTGTCACTCGTGCTCATAAGAACACAGAATTATGGAAATCTTGGATGCAAAAGTAACCATACGACAAATAAGTTTCTGATTATTTTCCTGCGGCATCTTGCATCTTTAATTATGTGGGGAAATAGCACTTGGACCAAATAGTCTAAAGGAAATACAGCACTCAGTTTCACACCTTAAGCAAGTAATTTTGATGCACAGTTAGTTAACAAAAGGTATCACATATCCTCTCTTGGGGGAAAGGAGTATAACATAGAAAGGAAGGAATTAGGCATAGGTGTGTCTCAGGCCGGTTATAATACAACTCATCCACTCCCTCTCACACTCAAATTTACGGTTTCTTTTTTTAAAGGGAATTTTAATTACTCATGTATTCCTGTCCTACTTTTAAGAGAAGAAATCAGCCCATGGTGTTTTCAAAGTTTCAGCATCAGTCCGTCTATTTCCTTGATAACTGCTTACCCAGAGCAGGGTAGCAGTGAGCCTGCAGACTATCTAGGGAAGCTTAGGACATCAAGCTACCACACACCCTGGAGAGGATTCTGCTCAGACACAGAACATATGTACATTACAATTAAACATTCTTACTTTCATCATTATCAATATTGATGGCAATTGGTATTTTATATAGAGAGTCTAAGTCTCTGCCCTGGTTCTATGTGTGTGGCGTTACCATGTTCTCCATATGTTGGGGTGGTGAGCCTGGGGTCCGAGGGAGCACAGAGCAGGTGGGGATGAATATTATCTTCTCTAAAGTTCTTTTCATGATAAATATATGTGATGTTTAGTTTCAGGTAATAACGGCACATAACAGTAATTGTTTGCATCAGCAATCTGAAAATGTCTCATAGTGCTTCACAGCTGAATTATGCAAACATCTTCCAGCAGAGTTTTGCCACATCTGCCTTGGTGAGCATATATACTTAATAGGGATACTGTCATTTGCACGTTGTCTTTGAACCAAGTTCAAACGTTATAGTTTGAAATCTGTTATATTTTTGACTAAGGTATGATACTGAACGGGTAACAAAGACAAGAACTTTGAAGGTAGCATGTGACTTTAGCAAACACTGCCACCTAAAGGACAAAGTGTAACATTATTATTAACATTTCCATAAGGTTTAGGAGTGTGTTTATGGGAATTTTTCACCATTCATCCAGAAGAGCATTTGTGAGGTCAGGCACTGATGTTGGACGAGAAGGCCTGGCTCACAGTCTCCGCTCTAATTCATCCTAAAGGTGTTCTTTTGGGTCGAGGTCAGGACTCTGCACAGGCCAGTCAAGTTCCTCCACACCAAACTCGCTCATCCATGTTTTTATAGGCCGTGCTTTGTGCATTGGTACAGTCATGTTGGAACAGGAAGGAGCCATCCCCAAACTGTTCCCACAAAGTGGGGGGCATGAACTTGTCCAAAATGGCTTTGTATGCTGAAGCATTTAGGGTTCCTTTCACTGGAACTAAAAGGCCAAGCCCAACCCCTGAAAAACAACCCCCCACCATAATCCCCCCCTTCACCAAACCTTACACTTGGCACAATGCAGTCAGGCAAGTACCGTTCTCCTGGCAACTGCCAAACCCAGACTCATTGCCAGACAGAGGAGCGTGATTCGTCACTCCAGAGGACACTTCTCCACTGCTCTAGAGCCCAGTGGCAGTGTGCTTTACACCACTGCATCCGGCGCTTTGCACTGCACTTGGTGTAATGTAAGGCTTGGATGCAGCTGCTCGGCCATGGAAACCCATCCCATACATTTCGCATTTTTCCCCGAGTTGTTGAGCGGCCCCTTGTGGATATCACACAACAGTACAACAGCGACCATCTAATGAAAATATTTATTAGAAAATTGTTAAATATTAATTTCAAACATACCTTAATAAATATACATTTAAAATAAATATCCTCACATAGTTTTTGCTTTTATATACAGGGTACTTATTTCTTAATGGTCACAAGCAAAGGCCCAAACCTAAGCTCAACCTTTGGAAAAGGGGATGATGAACTATAGTGATGGAGATTATGGATGGTAAACTTCATACATGGATCAACCATTTAGTCTCATATTGGCTGAAATCTGCTTAAACGTTGCTTCCTGATTTAGCTTGGTATTTTTTCTAGTCCCTAAGCGCCCTTTCTCCCCAAAATAATTTTCTGTAAACAAAAGAAAGAATGATACACTAACATAAGACAGAAAATGGCAGACTAAGTAGGTATGAAAGCCGGTCATGTGAAAGTCAAATCATAAATATTACAGCAAATGAACTGTTACGGTAAGCTTTGTTGAAATTGCAGCAGTTATTATGGGCTATTGTGCATCGGGTAAATGACCCCAAAAAAAGCATGGATCCTAGGATTGTTGCTAAAATTACTTGTAATCTATGACAACTGCGATAGAGAGGAATCCACATTATCCAGAATGTTCCTCTTGGGTTCAGACTGCACGTTCAGGTCGACAAATTTGATACGGCTGGTTTGTATTTTTGCACCTGAAACATAAAAATCACATCAATGGATTATTGGGGGTGCCAGCAAATTTTTATTTTTACTGCTGTCTTAACATGCCTGTACTATGAGTTTCACATACCCAGAGTTATCCTGCTAGAGCCAGGCTGCCAAACCCTGATTGCCACAATCAACATTAAATGGTACTATGACAGTAGGTATCAGCTTGGTAAGTTGACACAGGGTTTGTCTGTGTGTGTTTGTGTAAAATGAATTGAACTGTGATTAGTGGTCACTGGTGACACACCTCAGCATGCAAAAATGAAATTTGTCCCTCTGCCTTTAACCCATGTGTGACATAATAGTGGGCAGCTAACTCAGCGCCCGGGGAGCAGTGCCTTACTTGGGGAGCCCCAGAGATACCTTGCTGGTTGGGAATTGACCCAGCAACCTTTTGATCACAAATGCACGTCCCTAACCCTTAGGCCACCGCTGCCAAGTAGGGCTTTGTCAGCTTTGTAAGCTGATTGTAAACTAATGATGCAAAATATCAGCTGCCCTTTAATAGGTAGGTTAGGTAATGCTGGTAAACATTATAGTCAGCACCCCTGACCCGCGTTTTGGCTAGCCTTGATAGATGGGGTTCACCAACAAAAACGGCTGGCACATTTGCCCAGTAGGAGTCTGATAGATGCAGCACATTGAGAGGTTATAATTAAGCTGGCCCATACCTTTTCTTCATGCAGCAGTAGATGGCGACTGCGAGACAGCAGAGCAGCACTGCAACACCAGCCCCAATGGCGATGAGTGCCTCTGGGTGCTCCTGGCCATGCGAGTTCAGAATCAGAATGTGTTGACATCTCACCCCTGTGAAATTTGGCGGACACCTGGGAATCGAGCCCACAAATGTTAGTCACTTCGCCAATCAGTGCATGACATACTTGTTTGTCAACCTGATGTGAAATGTTAGTGACTTTTCACTTGAACCATTTTTCCTTGGCCAGAGATGGAATCATGCCAGTTAGGTTGTTTGTGTAGAAGGGCTGCATTAAGTCACGGATTGCTGCTTGGTCTTACGTGCATCTGGGGGTGTTGAGCTCGGGGTCATAGCTGCAGACGCCATTCACACAGAAATTCTCCCTCTCTCCAGTGCACGGACTCATCACCTTCAGGACACGGGGAAGTTCCGCACTTCCTGTTTGAGTGGCCCAGCAACACAGCCGACATGTTATAAACACGCTCACATATTTCCAGTGCTAAGAACACAAGCTACACAGGCTGTCCTATACAAGCAGGGGGTGTTGTTCCTATGAACTTTGCCCTGAGGGCAAATGCAGAGACGGCTTGTCTCATGGTAAGGGTACATGTATGGGTGGGGTTTGGGTGGCAATGGGGGCAGGGGTGCTCTAGTGCAGGTAAGTGGCATGCCCAGAAGGCCTCACCTAGCCAGCACCTTCTATGCTGGCACTTTGCACTTTTGCGCAAGCGCTTTCTTGGTACCCGTAGACCAAATAATAGCTAATGTGTGCATCAACACATAAAGCAAGCTAGATGCCCCCGCCCTCCATGTGCAAACATCACACTCTGCTTATGGGAATATGCAACCTAACCCAGTGCTGTAGGTAACATTCAAGAAAAGATTGGTATAGAAAGAGATGGCGAGATCCACGCTTAAAGGTCTAAGCTAGACAAAGACTCTATGGCCAGATATGCATTTTGTCAAAAGGCCCAGACATCTAATAGATATGCCCACAAATGTTTAATGACTAAGGTAGTGAAAGAGTCACCACTAATTTCCCTAACTTTGCATGGATAACTTCTAGTGACTGCAAAGTAAACGGGTAAGGCTTGCTGAGGTCATAAGCTCCATCTTCTCGTGTGTAATAGAAAGCTCACGAAAATCTGCTAGAGCTAACGACATCACACATGAACAAGCGCAACAACGACAGCATCATATGAGCAAGACGTTGGGTTATATCTGTAAATACAGTGAGCGTGTGGTTTTATACCACAGGATACGTGTCAGTGATGTGGTGCTAATCTTAGAGCTTTCCTAAGTGTGTGAATATCGCAGGAGAAGATTGAGCGCAGTCACGCTCAGCTGCTGCTTTGGGGAGCAGTGCCCCCATTTGTGGTGGGGGCTCACAGGCCAGGCTAACCCCACCCTCGTACGTCCCTCCAGAGCTCCTAGTGTCTCTGAGCTTGCCCTAGTGTGATTCCTGAGAGTGTTATGTGCTGACCGCAAGACTGTAGAAAATGCATACTAGTCATTAAGAGGGATTTCCTTGAGCTCAGCTCAAACTACACCCTGACAGTATACTCACAGGTCAGCCACACACTATTTACAGTGAAAAGCAAGGAGAATCTTACATTATGATGTCACTGACAAAGGGTCAGAGTGACAAAAATACATTTTTGACGAACTATCAATAACGAAAACATTCTGAAACAGCACCCCCATTATAAGTGTGTCGATCATGATTAAGCCTCTATCTTTTCAGGCCTGAAGGTGGCGTTGTGACTGTGGAGTTTGACAGCCGTGCGCATGCGCACAGTAAAACTGACCTGTTGCATTTGTTGCATGGGGGCCGTCAGGGGCCACGGTTGCGGGTCCCGTAGGCTGCACATCTGCTCCCACGCAGGCGACAAGCACCAGGATTGTCAGCGGCAGTACCGCTGTGTGCATAAAAACCGCGGAGACAAGCATGAACACGGGCCGATATCGCTGCAATTAGCCGCCTATGCTTTGAACTCGCTAATGAATAGCCTGAGCACATTTTTCTGCATGTTGTCAAGAGAACAACTAGGATACAATTGCAGTCAGTAGGAAAGTATTCATCATATAATGAGAAGTACTGAACTCTTCCCCTGGTCTCGGCGGAGGGAAGAATGCCCCTTGGCTAAGGTGTGCCAGTATCAATTGCTCTGACTGAATAAGTCAGTTCTTCGCGATTATGAAACATCAATGCGGCTTCTGCTTGTTTGTCCGGATTGTTCATTCTCAATTAAGGTAATGTAATTGATTAGGTTAGATTTAATTATCTTATGGGGAATTTACCTGTTCGTACCACTTCCTGAAAACACTTCTTTGCCACTTCTACCTGTTTCTACCCGAGACTGCGGTTGCTTTCCTCGCTGACACACATTATATGTACATTATACGTTATACGTTTACTTAAGGTGCCGGCCGGTATTCTTATGTTACGCATGCCTTACTGGCTGCTTGCATTCAAAAGGACCCCTGAATGTCCAGCTGCTGGCTGCAGATTCTCTTCCGATGTTAGATATAATTGTACGTTTCCTGCTCTGTATGTAAATGGAACACCTGGCAGGGTACCGTATGTTTATATTGCTGAAACTTTTCAAGCAAAATGGTGGTATTTAATTGGGTGGTGGGATGATCCAGAGCTTTAAAATATAATTTAAAATACATTTTAAATCTCATGGATTAACAACAATTTATAGTTATGTATAATATGTAGGGTACATATTTTGCTTCTGGTTCTTTTGCAGTTGAAATAATAATAATAATAAGGAATCTTCTTAAGTGTTGTCCTGTGTCATTTTAAGATCTCAGAGCAGAGCTTTTTGTTACTAGTTGCTGATGACTTACATTGGGTATGCATACACTACTTTGCTTTGTATCTTGCATTATGAGTCCTCTGTGATTAATACAAAAACTCTTTTAAAAGCATAGCCTACAAAAGCCAATAATGGATTCTATAAAAAAATACAGTGATATTTAACGTTTCAATAATATTCAGAAGTTTACAAACTGAGTCCTGGAATGTGTCAGAGACCTGCTCTTCTCAGTCGGCAGGGGCCCACTCACCTCTGTGTGCCGTACGAGTCCTGGTGTCCTGTGACATAGCTGCTGCGGTTTGCTGGTTGGGCTCGTCTCCTCGTTCCCGGTGGGATCTTCTGCTGGGCTGACAGAGGACTGCCGCTACGGTTTTATACCATCCAAGCTGCACCAATAGCCATGAGTCATGGTTCTCCAGCCAGTCAACAAGTGCGTCAAACTTGGCAGGCCAGCCAATGGAAATGCAGAGTTTCAAAGCCGGCACCTTACGCAGACTAATTACACAGAATAATTTCTTTATTCTATATATTTTTTTTCTCTATTCAAATAATCCAACCCCTCCTTATCTGCTTTCATGCACCATCTGCCTTTCATTACATCACATCCTACCTCTGTACATTCTCTGTACAAGCACAGACAACTGACAGACTTGTGTGGTGAGAACAAGTATTGGCCTTAAGCAAGAATGACACGAATCTAAGCATTGGCCTTGGCTTTTTAAAACATCCAACCAGTTTTTTTTTATTTTCCTAAGTGTACAGTACTTGTGCTGCTCTACATAGCAACAAAGTCAGAATAACAGTGCAAGTGTAGATGACATAAAAATGGGTGTTTATCAAGCACCAGAAACCCAGTGAGCAGAACCCGAGAAAATGCCCAGTGCTCATCACCGGCATCCCCTCAGTGAGGAGCTGCCACTTCACTTTCATGTTTGTTGCATGTGGGAAATGTGTGTTCTTTAAATCTTCTTACTTTACCTGGCATTTCAGCAGTACGATCCAGACATTTCACACATTGTACTGATGTACAGCAACCTGTCAAATGGAGCGGTTTCTAAGGAAACATCAGTTCAGACAGTTTAAAGAACTATACTCTAATTTCTACATACATTCGATTTGCATTCGTTAAAACAAGATGATTTGCTGTAACTGGTAAAATGCAGACATTGTTTCCTGTCATTCATTATATGTTATGACTAGTTGCCATGTCAGCACGATCTTATTTATATTTCTCGTGAACTTTCTACTCAATTTCTCTCTGCCGAAGGAATTTCATTCAAGGCCATATGATTAAAATATTTTCATGCACGCAAGAATTTTTTTATTTACAGAACAACAACATGAAGTATCCTGCAGATGTTTCAACACACAGCGTTGGTGCGCTGGTGACTGTAACTGCGTCGTTTGCCAGGGAGGGTTGCATGTTGACACCCAAGCTGATGGGTGACACGCGAGGGATTAAGGCACATGCAGCGGCGGTGCGTGACGGCCTGCGGTTCTCCTCAGGGGTCACGACCTGTCTTGTTTCCTTACTTATAGGCACAGGGGATACAAACAGCGTGAGCCAGCAAGTTTACAAAGCAATGCTTTATTTCCTTTTCACGACAACCCTAGAGGTGTATGAAGAAGGCTATCGCATATCTATTCATCATCTGGACAAGCCCCTTTCAGAAGTACCCATAGAAAATAATACTTTAGAAAAAATACAAAATCACAAACTAAAAAAATAAATGTATAAATAAGCAAACAAATAAATAAATACATTAAAATAAAATGTCATACCTTTTGTGTGTGCACAAACCGTCCCCCTACCCTAGAATTTCATATTTCGCATGCACAAAGTCTGAGACTCAGGGAGAAACTGTGATTCACTGGGGGAAAACTGGGGCCACATGGATGGACCAGGAATCACGATGGCACACTCAGACATATTCTAGAAAGTTTCTTTGTAAACTGAAAGCTTTGTGTCCTAAAAACATCAAGATGGGAAAAATATTCATATGATTAATGTGCAAAATTAAAAAAATCAAAAAACCGGTTAAAAGATCACGTCTGTCTAAAATCATGTCTGTTAAAGTGTCAGCTTAGCCATTTAAAAACTGCTCCTAAAATCACCTCTGACCCTAATATCAGTAGCAACCATGCAATACACCCATTTATTTTTTGACTTGACCACTAGGATACCATTATTGGCTAATCAATTACATCACAATCACATTCATGAACTCATTGTTTAAGTAATAAGTTAATTAAGAGAGCTGGTGGTAAAATGTGGAACCCCTAAGGAGAGGCTGGGAGCTGCATGATATCAATAACTTTTTGGAGAACAGAAGAAATTCTTGTTAGTTTTCATTATGTTAAATTACATGTATTCTAAAACTAGATTGTGTTTTTTCCTGAGCAATTATATACTTACTACCAGAATAAATAGCTTTAAATATTTTCTTTGCCTAAGACTTTTCCACAATGCTGCATAAATAATATTTTGTGCTCCAAAAATTCAATATTCACACACACGTAAACTTCTGCAAATCATCTCAGATTGTATGCACTTTTCAGTTTAGGCACCATCCCCATTTAAAATATAGCTTACAATTAAATAGAACTACATGAAGCAAATCACTGTCGTTGCACGTTGGCCTTCTGTCACTTGTGTGCTGTGGTTGTGTGGGTCCCATGATCAGCCTCTGTGTCAGTGTATGATTGCATTTCTTGCTGCGGTCACCGTGTTCTTCATTAACATCGCCACAGTGACGGGACCGACCCCTCCAGGTACCGGTGTGATAAAACCTGCTCGCTTCCTCACCTCTTGGGGAAGACGGAGAAAGTTAAGGTCAGTCTGGCAGTCAGGTTAAACGTCATCAAAAATAAAACAAATGAGTCCTTTCCTGGGTACTTCTAGCCTGTCGCTTGTTTACCTCTGTAAAACTTGGTCAGTCATACAGCAGGCACTGTCATCGCGCTGCTCTGTAGAACCACCTGCCCAGGGGCACAGCACAGTGCTTCCGGCTGCCATGTGTGCCACCCGTGTTGCCTTTAAGCCTGCCTCGTGCCAAGGTAGCGTGCCGGCGCTTGGGGATCTCAGAAACCCGGCGTAATAACTGTCGGCATCTTCCTTACTAAGTGGCTCTGGAATGTTTTTCCGGAGGACATATTAAGCCCAGAGACATTAAGGTAGATCGGAGCTGGTGTGGGAGACCGTGCAGATTGCAACACTGCGTGCGTAACAATATTCTCCAAGGAAGTTCTGCTGCCTAACAAAACTGGAACTGCCGCCCACATGGTCGTGAATCAATGGGGCCGACTCAGGCTGCTGTGTGTGCGTGCTGGCTGCCTCTGTTATTGTCACAGAGAAGTTTCACCATCCACATTTTTACACTCTTTGGTTTGTAAACATCTGAATATGTTAGACAAGAAATTACTACACTGAATCAGATAACATACAACGACACTCAAAATACCTGCCAAGAAAGTCATCTTTCTAGTCATGCCTAGAAAAATTAGGCTTTTCTTATTCACATTCAAATTGTACGAATACATTGTCAATCATGTTTAAAAAAAAAATTATTTCAATGCATCATAACATCAGGTACAAAAAAATTAAGGCAAGTTCCTGTTCAAGATGGGTCAGTGAACACCATATATAATTATATATATATACATATATATATATATACACACACACGTCCATATTTATGTATACACACACAGTTTAATGTCGCATTACACCTGATTGTTTCCAGTCTGGGCTTCTATGCTCAGCCATCTTGTTCTCCATGAGACACGCAGACATACATGCTGGTGACAGCATGCTTTGGGGGTCACAGCACAGGGAGAGTCAGTTTTCTGGGGGGTTAGGGGCCCTGTTTAAGGACCCATAGACATATGACCATTTTGCCAAGACTGGGCCTCAAACCAGCAATCTTCTGATCATAAGCACAGAGGCTTAGCCTAATGAGCCATCTACCATAGCCACTGACATCCGAGGTCCATAGTAAATAATACACACTGATTGAGAGACGCCCAAAAGCAGATGCAGTAGGACGTTAGTGTGTGTATCACTTAACGGCCACTCGTAATGTAGCATGCATAATGTAGATGCGATTGATAGCTACAACATTGAGGTTTGCCAAAACTGACTTGCATCCGGTGGTCCCAGTCCCAAATGCGAACGCAAGTTGACGTAAGGCTGTGTATCTGCATTTACCTTCAAAGTCGACATCCCCAACCAGCCTGATTTTCCCAGTTTTGGAGTCCTGGATGCGATTTATGCCGACATCGATCACCGCAGCGCCTTCCTTCACCATGTCAGCCGTTATCAGGCGAGGAATCCCTGGGAAAGGACAAGGCAAAGAGGGTGATCACCCGGAACCATACAGTGAACCAACAACGTCATTATCATATAGTCACAACACAACCTATTGTCACATTGTAGGGACCATAATATTCAGGTGGGTTGAGGTGTGGGACTTGGGTGGTATCTAATTTTGCATTTTGTCATACCGGGATATGCGTTTTTTTTTATGGTATTTATAAAAAAGGCATCTCTATTTCGTCATAGTTCCGGTATTTTGTAATCTTTGCAATGAAATTCATCGAGTGGCAGAGGGGTCCCACAATTCACCCAACAGTAGGGGTGTGCAAATATACTGCTTATTTTGTCCAATTCACTGTCCTTCTGTGGAATTTCTGGATTGATCTTTTAGGCTATTATGCATTTTTTCTGGATTTCAAAGTTAATGTCCGCAATGCTTAAACATATGTTTGTACTGGACAGGAGGTGTTAAGTTTAAAACTTAACATGCCAAACACACATAACCATTTAACAAGACATCACCTGGATGAGTTGGTATCCTTCTGATGGTAAATTTCTTTAAGTTAAGGTCCTTCTGAAACATGGCATGTGAGTATTAGGCAGACCCATTTTTACTTTCAACAATTCATTTTAGTCATTTTTTGTGCTTTGAAAGAGACTGTTGGTTTTGAGAATGGTTTTGTTTTTAGGGAACTATAACCTCAATTTTCTGCAAATAAAAAGATTTTGGCATACGAGTCTTTGGCCTTTTTAGTGGTTTAGTTGTTTCAAGTGACTCTGCATTTGTAAATTTGTAATCCATTTACATCTTATTATCTTTTTAAACATCTCTCCAAATATGGAAAGCTGTTACATAATATTTCACATCTTATTCCTATTGAATTGATCTTGAATCAATTCGATAGGTTGAATCAGATCACTAGCTTGTGAATCAGAATCAAATTGGGCATCTCTGCCAATACCCAGCCCTACCAAACAAAGATCAATAGGTTTTGCTAAAACATTTGGTTACACTTCACTTAAGGCTGCTCTATGACGGCTACATGACACCAACATAAGCCCTTCATGACAGCCGACATAACTTGTCATAAGCATTTATAAAGCTCCTGCTTTTGTGGCTGTCATAAATACTGACATAAGGAACTTGACACAGGATTCCCTATATCAGCATAGCTCATTGACAACTGTATGCTTGTACTGTATTATCAAGTCAACCCTTTATTTATATAGCACATTTAAAAACAACCCCAGATGACCAAAGTGCTGTACAAAAATTGGAAAAAATCAGAAAAAGATCAGATAATTATAGGTCTTGTTTGTATGTCATTTTCTGTAAACGTGTCTGACAAATAAATGTAACTGTAATGTTATGCTTACAATGTATAATCAGTGCTCTTATATAATAATGTACAATTACAAAAAGTGCTTATAGAGTAATGCACAGTCATAAG
>JAODKN010000041.1:19427699-19461505 GCA_026774425.1 Petrocephalus zakoni | reverse complement strand
CTGACAATACCAGCTTTTTCTACCCACAGAATGTTGAAATTGATGCCACATTGAAAAGGGTTGTCTTTTGGTATTGGTCCCAATTTAAGGCACACCTGTACACAATGAGACCATTACATCGAAAACACAAAATGAGGTGTGTCTATCACCCCAATACAATTGCCTCCCTATCCCAAAAATGTCTGAAATGAAACAAACACCTTATGTATGACATCCATATATATATACAATATCCATAACTTATTGTAAGTAGTGTATATCTTTTTTTCCTTCTGAAACATGGCATGTGAGTTTTAGACTTGCCCATTTTTATTTTCAGCTATTCTTTTCAGTCAGAAGAAATTGTGCTTTGAGAGAGACAGGTTGGTTAAGCTTTTAAGGAACTATACTCATATGTTACTCAAAGATTCTGGGATACAAACCTTTGCCCTTTCTTTAACGGTTTTCACAATTTGTTTCCAGTGACTCTGCATTTGTAAATTTGTCTTCCATTTAGAGCTTTTCTTTGTAAAGCTACTATATAATATTTCATATCTAATTTCTAGCGGATAGATATCGAATTAGATTTAATCAAATGGTTAGGTTGTAAATCGGAATCTAATCGAATCGGGGTCTCTCTGCCATTACCCTGCCCAAGGGTTAAAGACCTCGCACAAGGACCCGACCATGAAATGACTCTGCTGACCCTGGTGACCCTCCTATCAGGGGCACAGCACCCTAACCCGCTGGGCCACATACCGCTTTACCACCTGAGAGCATGCAGGCCAGCAGACCCTCACTCACGGTCACGTTCCTCCCATCATCCAGCAAAAGCAACCCCATTCGAGGGAAACGATAAGAAGCATCCTGGCGGACTCTGTCACGCAAAGGCGCCAGCAGCAGCCCCCGGCCCCACATAGGTACAGTCGTAAAACATGCTTCGCAGCAAAAAAATGTAATGTAAAATGCAAGGCCTGTTACTGCAACCCACACTCCAGCAGAAAAACCACACTAAATAGGACATAAAGTATATTTCAAACAACATAAAATGGGCAACTAGTTTTTTCATGATTTTCTATAAATGCCTAAATATCAAAAACACATTATACTATACAGAGACAGTATCAAGTGCAATGCTCAAGAAATCTTGGATTTCTCAAAATAATCAGCTTTTGCCGTGATAGCAACTTCACACAAACCACAAACCACAAGGAACATCACACTGACATCACATTAGACCAGGGTTCCCTAATTCTGGCCCTGGAGTTTGCAAATCTCCCAGTTCAAAAACACCTACTTAAGCTGGTAATAAGCTGATTAAGATCACTGCAACACTCCACTCATAAAAGCTCAGTTGAGGACACAGAAAACCCCACTCGGAGTTTGCAGAAACCCCTCAGGCTGCGCAAAACAAGATCCTCTGGTCTGTTGAATGGTACCTGAATTCCTTGGTTTCATCTTGTTTTCAATCTTGGTTTCATCACCCGCGCAAATCACTCCAGCAGTGAAGCATGGTAGTGGCAGCACTATGCTAGGGGGGTTTTCTTAGTGGCCGGGACTGGGAGACAAGTCAGGGTCACAGGAAAGCTGAACAGAGTGAAGTAGGGCTGGGCAATATGCCATAAAAACAATCACAATATATTCGTGATATTGATATCCATCACAATATTGTAAAATGATATGTAGAAAACAGTAAAATATAACAAGTGGTTTTGAGTTTTCTGATTCAAATGACCAAATGATGTTACTAATAGTTATGGAGCATGTGACTAGTACAATGATAGATGACACAACAAGAGACTGGTGCCTTGATGGAATGTGTATAAAAATGGTGCATCATAACTGTTAATTTTGCAAGAAAACAAGTGTTTAAGTTATATCATGACACTGGCAGTACTCCAGTTGATGACTTTATGTTCAATATCACAATATCACGATATCACGATCATGATGTTTTATCGTTATCTTGTTCAGTCCTAGTACAGAGATGTCCTTAATGACTTAAAACTGCTCCAGAACACAAAGAACCTCAGACCGGGCTTAAGGTTCACCTTCAGACACGAGGCAAAAGCAATACAGGAGTGGTGCAGACAGACCCTCGACTTGAACCCAGTGGAACATCTCCAGGGAGATTTATTTTTATTAAATTTGCAAAAAATTCTAAAATCAGGTTCTTTCATTGTCATTACTGAGTATTCAGTGTGACTAATGAAAAAAAATTATTTAAATGATTTTAGCAAAAGGCTCCAGCAGAAAAAAATTGAAGGGTGTCACGCTCAGCCCCGCCCTGCGTGTCCTTTCCCCAGAGTTTCCCTCAGGCGTGGCTTAATCGCCCACACCTGAGTCCTGTTTAGCTTTGCCTTGCGTTTCTATCCCCTTGTTAGCCCCGCACACCTGCCTGGTGTTTGTTCCCTGATGTCCTGCCCTTTATTAGTTAGTCTGAGTCCTGTTACCCCTGTCGTTGTTGTCAATGCTGTCAGTGGTTTTCAGTTCCCGTACTTCCCTTGTCCGCACAATAAACACCCCCTGGAGGGGTTTGCACCTTCAGCCTGCATCATGGGTCGTTCCTCCCGCCGCAGTCACCAGAAAGGGGTCTGAATACTTTCTGAACGTACTGTATCTCATACAGGCTCAGCAGGATACAGTTTTAGAGGCCAGTTAGTTTAGTTTCTCCTTCACTTCCTCTCTTTTCAGGTAGATCTTGCACAAGGCATGTTCGCGTCACTGTATTGCTAAAGAATGACAGATCGTCCAATGAGCTGTAATCCTGATGGAACTGTATGCCTTTGAAATATGCATTACTCTTCTTGCTGATTGATATAGTAGAGCACTTCCGGGATTACCAAGCTTTCCATGAAAGCTCTTATGTTACATGCTGACAAATCTTCAAAATTCATATACTAAATGTCAGAAAAACATTTATCATTGCTATGGGTCTGACATCAAATGGACAGATATTGTGGAAGACTACGCATTTTTTCCCCCAAACTCTGACAATTTTAAAGGCACTTGCAGAAAGCATATGTGTGACTGGAATTAACAGCATGGATTTTAAAGTATTTGTTGTTTTTGGAGAAAAATAAGGAAAACTGGCAATTTTTCAGTCAGACCCGACACTGTCTCCTGAATGTGTACCAGCAGGAACCGCACATGCAGACCCACCACACTGAGCAATTTCCTCCGGGATCAATAAGGTTTTTCTGATTCACACTCTCCGTCTTACAAACACACAGGGGCTGAACCAAAATATTTCAAATTTTGCCTCAATTCTCATAATGAGACCAACTGTCACTCCTAATTGTTTCAGTGTTAGGCGTATTCAGACTTCTGACTAGTACTTCATACTATAGAACACTTCAAATGTATAACATTTAACTTGTCATTAATGATTACGCTGTTTCACAATAAAAGTCCATTTATAATACTGTAAAATGCACTTTTTAATGTACCCTTTTATATATTTTTGATATTTTGACCAAGCTCCTGACCAATCCCAATTTAGAATCCTGACCAGAAACATGGAACTGGTCAGTGTCGGTCATGATCTTGGAAACAAAAGGAACTAGGATTCTGCATCTGAAACTGTAAAACAAACTATTCACAGTGGACTTTTGTGACCACAGCTGAAAGGAACTGATTCTTTTTTACTAACTTGGGATTGGGATGCATTTCCTATCGAAAAGTATGACAGTCTTCCAAATCCAATGCTGAAATGAAGAACTTTCCGAAAGAAGTGTCCATCAAGCATATGCATGGCGATGCGCGGCACAATGTGTGGGAGCTAACAGAAACACGAAGGTAGGCTTCTATCATAGTTACTTTTTTATCATTTTAGCAGTTTAAGGAGAGTTCAACACTTTAATACAGAGTGATCACAGAATTCACTCCACCTCACTCACAAAAGATAAACAGGTCACATGTGTGTTTATTCTGTGAAATCACACCCTCATTTGCACAGTTTCAGGACCTTGCCGTGATGACATCCAGACGTGTCGAGGCAAACAAAACCATTTTCATAAATTCTTTCAGGATGCTTTCATTCTTCCACACTGCTTCAGGTTCACTGGCAGCCAACTAATCACAGGAAAAGTGTGTAATATGATATGTGCTGCTGAGCTTTTGAGAAATGCAGGAAAAGCCATGTCAATATCCGACTCTCGGTATTAAATCCCTCCGCCTCTTTCTTTGAAAAGCCTACACATCCTCTTCCACATAATTTCAGCCAAAGCACGTTCCATCATGTACTTTTCGTTATGTATCATATTTATTGGCTTGGTTAATGCCAGTTGCAAGATTTCAATCTTGATAAAAGTACTTGCTCCTTTATTGTCCAATCAAATTTAAGGTCACGGCCATGATACTGTTTCACTGTGATTCATACCAAATATTCTAGCACACTGAAGCAGGGAATCCCTTTGGGTTTCATTTGGCTGGTAAATTCCACTTTGTGAGGGATATCCGCTCTTTCTGGGGCAGTGCGGTGGCCTAATGGTTAGGGTAGCATACTTGTGATGGAAAGGTTGCTGGTTTGATTCCCTAACCAATGAGGTTAGCTGCCCACTCCTATGTCACACACGGGCTAAAGGCAGAGGACACATTTTGCTCTGGTGAGTCAGCAATGACAACTGATCACTTAATAGTCACAAAGGTTATGGCTGCACAAGCAAGCAGCCAATGCAACAGTGTAAGTGTGCATGTCAAACACATAAGTAAATAAATAACAAATAAATAAGAGCCAGGGTGATAATCAATTTTGAAAGAAGTTGGAATATTTATCAACAGCTTTACCTGTCTAAGACTGGACTTGCATTGTACAATAAAATATTTTAACACATTTACCAGTCACATTTTTTGATAGCCACGGATAGCTTGTGCCTAAGGCTCTGAATCATTTATTTAATGATTCTGCTATGTTAATAGAAAAGCCATTCACCACATCTTTCTTGCTTGTGAAGCCTTTAGCTCGATGTGGGATGAACTTTTACCCAAAATAAGCAGTCTTTGTTGTGACAGTTCTTTGCTTTGAATTTAATTCTGTGTATACCTGTACATTTACATTTTTTTTGCTACACTACTGCACATTGGGTTACTTACTACACTTATTGGTTTATTGTTATTACTTATTAATTACTTACTTTTATTAACTGTTTAATTATAATTTTTTGTACTTACTTTTGTAATTACTTTGCTTTCCCCTCTTCTCCCCTAACTTGTTGTGGAGCAACTGTAACAAAATTATTTGCCTCTGGGTTTTAATATAATTTTTCTGACCCTGATACAACAACCCAGATGAGTAACATACCACAAAAAGCAGACATCCCTTCAGAGAGCCCATCCTGCCGACCTTACCTCCGGGTCGCTCGTGTCTTCCGTCTGTGTGCAGCAGCATGGCGATGGGCATCCCTACGTTCTTGGACCGGCCGGCCACCAGCACGTTCCTCCCAACCGTTTGGATCTCTGAGAAAGAGGCAGCCGTCAGTCACTCGCAGTCACATACTGCCTCTAACTCTGCTGATGTGACTCGCGCCTGACCACACAAGAGGGAATACCACGGCGAATGTGACCAGCAGAGGGAGCATGGGGGGGGGCAGTGGTGGCGCAATGCTTAGGGAAGTGACTGTGTAATCAAAAGGTTGCCGGTGGCCCGACCCGCGAATAAAAGTGAGGTACCCTGAGCAAGGTACCGCCTCCAAGCACCGTTACCCGGGCGCTGAGCAAGGTACCGCCTCCAAGCACCGTTACCCGGGCACTGAGCAAGGTACCGTCCCCAAGCACCGTTACCCGGGCACTGAGCAAGGTACCGCCTCCAAGCACCGTTACCCGGGCGCTGTAATAGCTGCCCACTGCTGTGTCACAATGTCACATGGGTTACGCAGAGGACACATTTCGCTGTGGTGAGCTGACAGTCACAAAACAAAATGGTGGTAGAGTGCAAATGGGATCTATTCTCATTGTGTAATAACAGGCCTAATAATAAAGAGAAATATTATTGCTCAAAAATCATAAAAGAAAATCACGATACATATCTCATCGAGAATCATGCAGCCCTAGTTGACATTCTTCTAAACAAGAGGGGGGATATATGGTTTTGATGGACATTTCTGACATACAATGGAGATATTAGTTAAGTAGATCTCTTCACAGAACATCTGTTCATTGGCCAATCAGATATCAGATGCGATCATTAGACGGAGGAGAATGGGTGTATTCCATCTATGGTAAAATGTCACAATGGTGAAAAGTGGACAGATGCAGTATCCACTGCAGAGCAGTGAGAGCACTGTGTAGCAAGGCTCTCTTGCAGAATTGCTTGAAGCATTCAACAAAATACAGTTAACTTAGCAACCTTCTCACTACAATCAGGGAACGCTTTGGCCTGGAAGAGCTTAGCAATGCGGCAAAGGGGCACTGCTGTTAGCGCTCATCTGGTCAAAACTTCAGTAACAAAGGCAAGGGAAGCAAAGTGGTGATGATCATCACAGAATAACAAGAAGAGCACATACTCCAACATTACAAGGCAGGGCCACTGAACAAAGGAGAGCAGTGGAACAGCCTAGGAGAACCTAGGTGATTGCCATGCAGTATCTCTGTACAGTCACCTAACAGCATTAGGTGAGCAGGTCCATTGTCATAACAAGCAGAGAACACATATTTTAAGAAATATAAAGAAATCTGGATATTTTATCAGCTCAGATTACGGTAAAACATCCGATACCTGGGGATATGATTAATATTATGTTCAATACTAGTCAAAAGTCAAATAGGCACAAAAAAAGGCACTTTTTTTAAATGAATCGCCGCCCCCTAGTGGTACAGAAGAGGAAAAACAAATATTCTTTTTACATTAAGTGAATATTATTTTATGAACCTGATGCCTCTAAAAAAGGGGTGGGCAATCTTATCTGCAAAGGGCCATTGTGTATGCAGGTTTTGACTGCAACCCCCTAATTAGGTGACTAATTAGAGGACTGATTGGCTGAAGAATTCTCACATCTGGGTTTGAACAGCTGACCTTAGGGTTATCCCAAAAACCTGCATACACACCGGCCCTTTGCGGATAGGATTGCCCATCCCTGCTCTAAAAGAAGTATATATTCACCCTTGGGTTTGGATTTATATGAGAATCATATTGAGTTGTGCTGCAGCTGAATAGGTAGCATTAGTCCCTCATACTTCCAAGGTTTGGGGTTCAAATCCCATAGTGTTTGACTGGAGGTTGAAATTGCCCATAAAGCACGTGCATCCTGTCACCACACGGTGGTTTAAGAGGGGGCACCTGTCCTCTTGATGATCTCCCACACGGCTGCGGGCGTGGCCGGCACCACCGACTTCTGGCTGAGGCAGAGCTTGCCAATGTTGACGATGTGAAACCCATCCACATCCTTCTCCGGGGCGATGGCGCTGCATATTGCTTGCTCGTTTATGTGTTCTGTGTGGGACAGGAGAAGCAGCAGAAGGACTGAGACCATGGATGCCCCCCCGGTGGTCAGCAGCACAGCAAGAGAGGGCTGTGGGAACAGAGCAGTCAGCTGCAGACAGTGCAGAAGCACTAACTCAGCATGACCGGCACAGCAAAGAAGCACGGCTCGTGTTAGAGTTCCACTCATGCGCGCCACATGAGCCACAACTACAACCCCCATGAAAACGCCTGCAATATGAGACCCCGTCATGTGACAGAGGTGGCTTCATGCATCGCAGCATTTGTCATGTGACTGTGTTGTCTTGACAGCCTTGTAGTTACCAGGAAGTGGAAGCTGAACCAGCAGGCCACTGACCCTCCAGTCTCTGTTCAGGTTATAGATCATTTCCAGAAGTTCCTCCTGCGACACAGTGCTGGGCCTAAGCAGCGTCTCACTCGAGATACCTGGGCCATCATAACAAAAAAGCCTGACTACAGGTTCTGTCAGGTTATACTACACGTTCAGCGCTATAATGCAAGCATCAGTACATTACAATGTAAATCCACGTAACGCCAACTTATGACTAACGCAGCAGGCCTGCAGCAGGCCTGGGTGACAGCGGCTAAAGCCACAAAGGAAAACAAGGGCTGCCGACTGGACGCTGACTCACCGAGCGCGGCTGCAGCCCGCGTCTTGTTCCTGACATAGGAGTGACTGGCTGGGTCAGCCCCCACCAGGATGACGCTGAGATGAGGCCGCTTATTGCCTAGGGAAAGCCACTCGTCCACATCACGCTGGATCTCCCTGTGGATCTGCTTTGCCAGCTCTCTTCCTGAGATCACCATAGCAGTTTGGCTGCACAGAAACCAGTATTGTTTATCAATATTACATTTCATGTAAATAATTAAAAAAAAATGCTAGTGTGGTGGCTTAATTTGAACAGCTACACTTATAGGATGACTAACCAGGAAACTGGGATTAGCATTTCATGCAAGTCTACTAGTTGCACAAGGTAAGTATTAAGAATACTATTAGTTTTAAGGAGCAGTAAATCTCTGTTGCTGCTTTTTCGTGATTCGTAGGCTAGTTTCAGAATTAACTGCAGCATTACGGTAATACTGCTGAAGGTGATATACAAAGACGGGGGACCCGGCGGCACTGACGCCCGCAGCAGGGCACAGACGCACGGTGTAGGGCACTGACGCCCGCAGCAGGGCACTGACGCCCGCAGCACCCTCGCCATTAGGTGCCCCCCCGTCACTGAGGGACATTAGCAAACGCGTCCCGGAGCCGGTCCCGCAACCCGGGCAGCCACGAGGGTCACGTGACCGACGTCCGGTCGGCGTCACCGGCCCCCGCGAGAGGCGCGCAGTGCGCGCGGACGCGGCGCGCTCCCCTCACCTGCACGTCGAGCGATGGAAGCATCTCCGGAAGACGCGGAACCTGGCGTGACGGCCAGGCTGCAGAACGCCGCCGGACAGCTTGAGGGAGGAGCATAGCGGCGCGGCAGCGGCGGCCATGTTTGCCGAGAGGAGGAGCCGGGCGCCCCGGCGCGCGGCGCCGCACGTGCGGGGACGGGGGTGGCGCGCGCCCTCGGACGCATGCATGCGTGTGATATGCATGTCTACAGGAGCAGGCACTGACCGTGACATTCCGGTGAGGGCCGCAGTCCGCTTGCCACCACGTTACATTAATGTGTTAGTGCTGTGCCAGTCTATGTGGTATCTTTTAGTTGGAAGAGAAATTACCATATACCAAACAAGTGTTAAAAGCCCGTGAAATTACAACATTTGTAACATAAGACGCACTGTGGTATACAGCCTATGACGCTGTTGGCAGGGATGCCAACTCTCACGCATCTGGCGTGACACTCAAGCTTTCAGACTTAATCTTACGGCAAATCTATATTATTGCATTATAAACCTAAACTTACCTACACCAAAAGCGTTGGGATCGTTTGCAAATCCTATCGACCATTTACAAGGTAATAAAACTGTTACATATATGTGAAAACGTGTGTAATCTAAAATCTCACGCCAGCTAGCTGAGCCACTCTGTATTTTAAACAAAAAATCCCCAATGATGAATCCCAATGAGGACGTGTACTGAACCAATAAAATGTAACACCTTAAAAACGAGAGAATTACAGTTAGATTCATCTTTATTTACAATGAAGTCCTGACTCAAAAGGGTTAAAAGAGAACATTAAGATCAGTTTATCAGGATTCATTTGACTACATTTCTCTGTTTTTGTACAGACTCCATTCAGGTTCATCTGAACAGAACTAAAGCCCTCTGCAAGAAGGCAAACCGGGGGAAAGGGAGGGAGACAAAATTATAAATGAAAAACCTAAGCTACAGCACAAAAAGAAATACTATACAAATATGGGAATAAAAAGAAATCACTCCATAAAAAAGAAACACTTGAAATTATCATCCGTTATATGAACTATCATCATCAGCAGTGTTATGAGGTGAATGGTACGCTGCTGCTAATAGTCTTTAATGGGCGGGTTGTCCCAGATTGTAGTCTTTCGTCGTTTGCCAATTGTTCTGTCCTTCTGCACAGCCAGGTTGGGAAAAATGATGTGGAGGCCAGCGCTCAGAAGGGTCATCGTCCCGAAGGCTCCGACCCCTGAGACATGTCCGATACGCCCCTCTTTTGTCCACTTCGTGTCACGGCACGGGTAGCAGGGCCACCGCCATCATGTGGTTGCAATATGAGGAACTGCAAAAGCTGTACATTTGGCATGCAGGGCCAAAGAAGATTTTATACATTATGGGGCCACCAAGCACAATTTCTCAACTGAACTCACCTCACGCTATGGAGTTTCTGTGTGTACGCAGGGAGTCACGAGCGCACATATACACACGCGCACACACACGCACTCCCACCAACTGGTCCAGTTCTTTTTATAACTAAAAACAAAGAACAAAGAGTGGAATGACCATTCAAATTAAAAAAGGTCAGGGGGTGGGGGGATAAATGATTTAAATCACAGTTCTTAAGGTCCATGATTTGGGTCCAAAGTTAAAGTTCAGAATTTTTGTCCTCAAGTCCACACACTTCATAAAGGTCTAGCAATACATTTATATCACGCCTCAAACACACGCCAACAGCGAGAAAGGGTCGTTAGTGTTGTGTTGCCCAGTGCTATTCACTCACAGAATGTAATGGGGGGGGAAGCATTATCCACAGGCAAACTAATACATCTGAGAACCCCACCACATGCACCCCCTGGGGCAGAACAGTGGGGCCCAATACAGAGCTACTGCTACTAAATATCATTTGAACAAACTGATGAACACACGTTGAATCCAATGGCAATGAACATAAATTTGCCAGCAATGCTTTAGAAGGGTGCTTCCCAACCCGCTCCTCAGACAGGCCATGTTTTTGCTCCCTCCTGTCTGGCAGGGAGTTACGAGGAGGCAGAAACGTGTACTGTCTGGGGGTCTCTGAGGAGCGGGTTGGGAAAACGCGGCCCTACAAAATTTTAACCTATCGAACATAAGCCACCTTCCTCAGGTTGGGGGGGGGGGGGGCTGCACATCTCCCAGTGGAGTGAAAATACACGAGTTAGCTTTATGGGACCCATCCATATATGCTTGAGTGTGCAAATCCATACAGAATATTTAACTGGTAGCACCACGAACAGCATAGGTTGGTAAGTACAGTCCTTTTCCCCAGTTTTATTCAACTCTCCTAATGTAGGGAACATTTCATCTCTAGGAGTGATGAGAGGGACAGTGCCATTTAAATTTATATTAAAAAAAACTAAATTGAGAAAATAATTTACAAATGGTTAATAATGTGCATAATCAGTGCTACTTAAATTGTTCTTAATTTCTTTCCATCAAAAATATGGCACAAAATTTTAGACCAACATTTTAGAAAGTTGTCACTTGTAGTAACTTCCATTTTTCCAAAAAACAACAGGACGTGTCATGTGAGTACGGTCCCAACTCAGAATGAAATCTTCCCACCTCATCCTCACTTGTCAGGATTCCTATTGATTTACTACAGTATGCAACCAAAGAATCACTTCTACATGCCACATTGACACGTACCCTCTAGGTCTACAGGTCCGTACCTAGTCACTACCATCATTGCAACAGGACAACAGTGTCTTCCCAATCCTCCTATAAATTTTACATTTCAGGCTAAAATCAGCACAATATGTTAAGTTACCCACACACGCACGCACGGCAAACTTGTGCGTTTTTGCACACACACCTATACTGGCATACCTGGTTGCAAACAGAAATGCTCTCTCGCATCCTTACACACACAGACAGACAACACACAAATATACACCAATACATATTCTTAAAAAAGAAATCAGCATAAACTGTTAGTGGAAAGAAAATGTCCTGAATGAGAGGAAAAAACTTGAATAAAAACAAAAACAGAAAAGGGACACTGGACAGAGGGGGACAGAGGGCAAGGAAAACAGCGAAGCACTGGGGTTGAATGCTGGGGTGAATGAGTCCCATGTCCAGGCCGCCCACCAGCCCCAGCAGCTACGCTACTGTCCATGGGAGGCTGCTGGAGAGCCTCACCACTCCCCATTTCATGGCGATGTGTGTAAAAAAAAAAAAACACAACAATAATAATAATCAGCTGCGTCTGGAAAGAACGGACAAAGGCGAACGTGGGGGGCCGTGGTCACGTCCCTAAAGCCGTCCGCTACGGAGGCTCAGATTGACAGAGACAGCATGGGGGGGTAACAGGTGACGACCCCGTGTGAGGGAGAGGCATGCGGACGATGGGGGGCAGCGTGGGGTGGGAAAGGAGCACGCACTCTCTGGTATCCATGTCCTTGGATTACACCTCTATCTCTTAGAGCCATGACCAGAGGCAGAGGGAGGGTGTAAAGGCAGGAGGGAGGGGGTGGGTCACGGTGAAAGCCCCCCTCTCCCAATACAGTCTCTCTCGGCATCCTGTTGGGGTCGGGAACAGGGGGTATCCGTCCCATCCTTTCCCCGGAGGGTGGCGGTCTGCTGCCAACAGTCCATCATACCTCCAGGAAGCGTGAGCTGCTGGACTTGGCATGGAAGGGCTCTGACCACATGCGTCGCAGGTCGCCCTGCGCAGGCAGCGCAGGCAGGTCACACGCATTCGAGAGAGAGAAAGATGCAGATTAGGCCTCAGGTGTGGGAAACTTATCCACAGCAAACCGGGTTAATCACTCATTTACAATGTGGGAAACTATAATTACTCTCCACGGCCATCTCAGGATTAAAACCATGTCGCAGTTTTAGCAAATTCGGCAGTATTATTTTAAAGTTATTCACAGTGACAGTACAAATAAATTTGCTCCCTAAAATGCATTTGAGAGACTACATACAAGCCCTGTTCACACCTGGGTGATCTGATCACGAGAGGACAGTGCCAAGTCCGTATTTTCACAGTGAGCACTGACATGCGCCTCCACACGCACACTGACCGACCGTTTGTCGTCAGATCTCACTTTCCCGAACTTTATTTCAATAAACATGTAAATCACTTCCATATGCAGAGGTCAAATGCATTGTTGATTTTTACTGGCAGGAGTTGGCAATGACAGACAGTGCAGCACAGTGCTGAGTTTCTCAGTGCAGTACTCAGTAAAACTGACAAAGAGACTAAACTAATAAACTTAGATAAATCATATACATACATTTTTACATACTGCCACTATGATATATGATATACTCATACATAACTCGCACATGTAGCATACACCGGTACCAGTAAGCCACAAATCTCCCCCCAGCTCTGACACTCCAGACCACTCTGCTCATTACCGCCCCCCGCTCTGGGCTCCGGTCTGTTCACCAGGCTCCAATGAAATGTCTCACCCTTCGCTCTAAAAAAAAAAAACAATCTGCATTGTATTTTAATTTTAGCTTGAACTGTAGCCTGGCACCAAGATAAGAGAGCAGCCAAATCCACATTCAGGCAGGAATGATTTATTGAGTCAGACATGCTTCCGCTGCGTGGTGTAAGCGGGTCTGGTACCGTTCCGGTATGTGAAAGTGGACCGAGACCAAGTGAGAGGTGAGGTGACACTTTAACAGCACTACAGACTGCATCCTCTAAAACGATCTTACAGTTGAATCGCCAGCACTCAGACTATTATACACATTATATCAGACACATTATAACAGTCAGTAGGGGATTCACTGCATTCGTTTTGCTGGGTATGCCGTTCGCGCGTTCAGTGAGTATGTACGTACTTCCTCTCACATGAGTAAGTCAGTTGAGTAGGCAGTCCTTCAGTGCAACCCAGGACAGAATTAGCGCCGTCAACTTGTGATCGGATCACCCAGAACACATTTTAATACCAGGTGTGAACAGAGGCAGAGTGGCCAATTCATCAAGTTCTATACAACCACCAAAGAAACCTTGGATATGTTTGTACTTAATATATGGTTGCACCAGACTGTCTACAGAGCACTTTCCACAGCCTGCCATTTAATCAGGTTTCATAAGTTATTTATTACAAAAAGTTACAGCTACTAGGAATTTAATTGTTTAGTTCAACACAAAGGCTGCAGTCTGTATCAGTATGGCATGGCTTTCAAAGGATAATCTTAATAACATTACACTAAAATGCCACTAGAGGGCAAACCTAATCAGACATGGTGAAAAAGTGGAAATCCACAATTCTACCAGGGAAATATTTAGTCCTTACAGTTGTAACAGATATTTTCAACTCCTGAAATCTTTATCTAAACAGCTCCTATCAATGCCTGGTCATCCTCTTTTGAACATCTTCAGAGAGTACAGGGGAACCCCTTCCTAGCTTAAAAAGTGCTCTGACTGGTCATCACGTCCTTTGAGAAGACCTAGGACTGCGAAGTTAACCCAGCACCAGCTTTGCTGCCTCATTCTACAGCCCAGTCTGGTCACAGGTTCACCGTGGAACCCATACTGAGAAACCAGCACCTCTACACTCTGATCTGGATAAGAAATGATCTCACATGTTGACGCTAACAGAAGGGCACAATAAGGACAATTTGAAAACCAACAGCGAAATCCTTACTGATCTGATGACAGACAGACAGACAGACAGACAGACAGACAGACAGACAGACAGACACGCACGCACGCACACTGACCTTCAGATAAGCCATTGTGAGCAGCGGCAACAGGGTGAAGGGCACGAGATACAGCAAGGCGGGCTGGGCGGCTCGGTGGATCCTGGAGGCCACAGTGGCTGTCAGGAGACCTGCACAGAGGGGCACCATTCATGTCACACATTCTCTGATCACACAGGCAACCTGTGATTAACAGCAGGAATAGGCTGATCCACTTTTTCCAGTTCCCATGCAATTCAGATACACAACTGTGGATACTGATACAGATTCTGATACAAGCTCTTTTTACTTAATATATTAATATTATATATTGTGTTTGTATATATACATACTATATATTACTAATGTTTAAACTAGTAAATGCAAATAATAAAATGTAAGCCAAATCTTAAATTCAGCTACTAGAAACATACATAACACACGGTTCCACCTTCCTTGTACATCTTGTTTTAAGCATTTATGAGGCATTTGCAGTTTGGTTTGAATATCTTCCAAGAGAGTATATGCAAGAGGTAAATTCTTAAAAAGCCCCACAATTTGTCTCCCACTGGCAGCAGCGTCCCTTACACTTCATTGCGATAGCACCCTCTTGTGAATCACAAGCTGTAGCGAGCGTGCAAAACAGCCCAAGCCAGCAACTCCCAAATTATCCATTGCTTTTTTCATATTACTCGCTTTATATAGTATGATTTTCCATTAAACGCTACTTCCACTTCTCAAAACTTTGCTTTTACAAAGCAAAGCAAAGTTTTTCCCTGTGCGGTTAGTTGTTTCAGCTAAATTACTTCCAGATCATCACCCTCTTATCTGATGTTCTTAGGCTCCTCCTACCGCAAAGGGCACGCACATGATGTCACAACAAGCGGAACTCACTGCGCTCACCACACCCACTGAGTGGCAAACAAACTGAGCTGCAAATGGGAAAGAGCTGACATCTAACTGATTTATAAATCGACTTTACTTAAAAATTAGGAGCTATCGTTTTACAGAGGGCTGAAAACTAAAAGCAAGTATTGGAAGTGGACTGGTCACATATGGCCGATACAGGATCCGTCTAATAGGCACGGATGGTGCCAATACCGAACCGAACATCTAATTAACAGGCATACTACAATAACCAAGCATTCCTCCTCATTCTGTAACTCCACTCCCACCTAACTCTTTCCTCCTGTAACTCCTCCACAGGTTCAGTCTGGGGCTCCCCCCATGCCCAGTAACCCCAGTAACCCCCGTTCTCACCGACAAAGTATCCGATGAGGGTGCAGTGGAAGTAGGAGACGCGCTGCATGCGGCCCGACACGTTGCCGGGCCCCAGCGCCTCGCCGGTGGCCTGCTTCTTGTAGTTGTCATAACGCAGCACGAAGCAGAGCAGGAGGCCCGGCATCACGATGTCCCCGATGCCCAGCATGGAGAAGTGGCTTCCCGTGGAACTATCAGAGGAGACAAGCGGCAGACGTGTGGATCTCCATCCCGAAGAGCACGTGGCCCTGCAGGAGCGCCATGCTTGACTCTGCACTTTGGCAGGCGTGTGCACCAATGAGCTGCTGGCACTCTCTATCAGCACTGTAAGACAGCGCTGGCTTCAAAATGTACTTCTCCATTCAGAATTTTAGGCCCATGGTTCAAATCTCATCTTTAAGGTGGACAGTTATAATCAGAATCCATAAATATCCTGACCCCACCCGAACACTAAGCGTTGCTCGATAGCATATGACCGCTTTCATTTATCTTATCCTAATCTTATATAATCCATCCATGATCCAGTCCTAGATGCGGATAACCTGGATTAGACAACACACACGTATGTAGACATGCATGCAGGGACACAAAAACACACATGGTTTCTTCATCTTCAGTTGTTCCACATTAGTATTTCAGAAACATGAGGCCACAGTGTTTGGGAGTAATGTAGGTGAGCCTTTTCATTTCCACTCGCCATAACTCCTACAGCTACATAACTCGAATAACTCCTACAGATACCAATCACTCTTCTATATCCTCCCATTCCTTACTTCCTTGACAGAAGTGCTTCATCTGCTCCTGATTCACAAGTCATCTTGTATAAACAGCCTGCTTCAGCATTTCTCACAACATTTAGATTAGGTTTGGATTTTGTCTGGACTTTTACTTGGACACTTACAAAACACATTATTTTGAAGATTTTTTTACTTTTCAGCATCACTGTCAAAATGCAAAAACCCATTCTTGGTTCGACTTCAATTTGAATGCAGGTCTCGCCAGTTGTCTGGCAGAATACTCCAAAATTTCAGTTTGATGGAATTAAAATATCCTGAATGACAGCAAATTGTCCAGAATCCAAACTGGAAAACAGCCCTGAAGCACAAAGCGTGAACCATTATTTTTAACACATGGTAAAGGGTTGTTTTAGGCAATGAAAGGTTTGCCAGTTGTAGTGTTTTTGATTGTGGCAAGAAATTGCTAGAAACAACAACTAAGAGAACACTACAAACAGCCATAATCAACAGCCTTTGCCCATACTTCCATGTAACCTCCAAGCTACTGCGGGTGCTTATAGCCAACCAATCAGTAAAGTTTACTGCTACAAGCCCCACCCAGTAGTTCTTGGTTGAGCAAACCTATACAAGAGTATGGAGTTAGAGAAAAAGGAGAAGGAAAAAAAAGTTCAGGAACTACCTCTGAGGAACCACAAATCAGTCCAAGTTCCCAGAGTGGGAATGCGAGAGAAGTTTCTGGTTCCTGAAAAAGCATCCTGCAGTAGGAAAACACCTCACTGCAGCATAATCCTGTCCGTCTTTTGCTAAATTATGACCATAATGATCTTTTGGATAGCAAAGGTATTCCCCCAGAGCTTAACCCATAAATACACTGATATTCAGTCTGTCTCCTGCTCCTGAACATGGGGGTCAGATATAGAGCCTTACCGATGCTTTGATATGGTTGCAGGTTGTTTGGGATAACCTACATCAGATTTTCCTGAGATTAATTAACACCCACATCTAGATAGGCTCTCCATATTTCTACAGTTTCTTCATTTGTAGTTGACTTACCTTACAGTGAACAGACAAATCCAAAAATATTTTGCAATGGTTTTCATAACAGGCAAAACCGATGAGCATTGCAACATGTTTCCTGAGGTCTTATGAGATTTGTCATGGAGCATTACATCAACTCCTTTGATTATTTTGGGAGAAGTGGTATCTGTTTACATACATACTCAATTATGTTGCCTCAGCTAACTCTTGCAGTTTATTCCTGCACATGCTTTGCATTTTGACCTGTTTTTAATCCATCTACATTCAAGTGAAAATTGAGAATTCTTCCAAACACCACATGGAATTGTATCTACATTTTTAGACATGGTCTGGTCTTAATTAAACAATAATTTGATAGTAAAAAAGTCACGTCTGGAGAATTACATCAGTAACCACTAAGAACCACTTTCAATGTGACACTTGGCATAAGTTTTCTTCCATTTTCTTATGTGTGCATGTTCCTTAGGACACCACACAAGATCCTGGCTTGCTGGTTGCCCTACCTGGGAAAGACCAGCTTGCCGGGCAGGGAAAGGCGAGGCACGTCACGGCTGGGCCCCAGGTGTAGCTTTCGGGACAGCACGTCGAGGGGGTTGTCCGCTGGCTGTGTGGCCACCTTCACCATCACATTGCTGTTGAAGATGTAGGCCGAAAAGAAGACCTGTGGGAGGACGAGGGTCGGCCCAGTGAGTGTGGTGCACAGCTGCTAAGAGTCCAACTCATTTCCACCACAGGCGTGATCAAACTCTATGCCTGAATAAACAGCACTCATGATCCACCCTCTCAAAAATGAAGCAGCACTCAAACTTTGAAGCAAAGCTATGAGAAAAAATCTGCGACTGACTGAGTATTATTTCAATAATATGCCAGTTATCTTCATATAGAATACCGGCTGGAATTCAAACCTTCTTTATATTTCACCTGAGAGTAAAGATCTGCCTGTTACCTGATCTGCCAGTACCTGCTGAGTGGAGGATGAATTCTGAACACAAAGCTGTTTGTGAGCCAGGCCCCCAGCACTAACACCTTAATACTGTTTGTTACACACCCTAGATGCTCCAAAATCTGCAGGCAAATGCCTTGGTCGTCCAAGCTGCTTGCGTAAAGCCTCAGCCTACCCCTGATGCACTGTCAAAGCCGAGCTCATCTAGGCTCTTTCAAAATGCATCTACTGCCATATAAACTAACAGGAAATTCCTTTCAGTTTTCCATTCTGCTTCCCCACTCAAGGCTGTCCGGCCCTGAGCCCACAGATCATCAAGTGGACACTGATATCCCAGCTAAGGACGGTGAAGGAATCCTATGTCAGCAAGATGTGCTGTCTGCATCCGGGCTTCCTCAGCCCCCTGCTCGCTCCAGCTGTACGTAATCAGATGTTATGTACATGCACTGTTTGTGATCGCACTTTCCATATGCACTGTTCACCGGTGCTACTCAGCTGTACTGAAAGGATGGTTATATATTTTTCCCAGTATGCGATGGGGGTGCCGCTTGGATATACGAGTACTGTATCGTACTCTAACAAAGGGTGGGAATGCCCGTTGCAGACATCCCATGCAAAAGCTAATCTCTGAGACAGACATGGCCTTACCCAGAAGACGTCATAGATGAGTAGGCCAGACAGGAGCAGGCAAGACACCTTCAGGCTGGGCAGCCGCACGAAGGCGATCATGGCCACACACAGGCCCATGGCCAGAGCTGTCGGGACAAGGTTGTAACTGGTAAGACAGAGGGAGCGAGACTGGGGGGGCAGCTGGGCCTGGAGGCAAGAGGTGGCCATACCATCCATGAGCAGCCAGTGTCCTGTCAGTACCCAGATGAGCACCAGCATGACCGAAAGGGAGAAGGACAGCAACTCAGCCAGGGTGAAGCGCCCACAGCAGCCGAATGAGATCCTGCCAGAAGACAGCAGTGCAGAGCTTTCAGTTTACACAAGCCTTTCGTCCGTTCCACGGCTCTACTCTCTCTTGCCATCCATCCCCTGCCACAGCAAATGACACCCTGGTAACACTTACTTGTTCTGTGGGGAGCAGGGCCTGGTCAGGTACTGGCACATGGGCAGCAAGAGGAAGGCAAACGCTATGGTTGCAAGAACTGAAGAAGCAAGGGGGTAGAGGAAGTGAATGGGCCATAACGCAGCCTTTATGGACAAAGCTAATAAACAGTGATAGACCAAGAAAGTGCTGTGAAATGGCTCAAGCACTGCCTTAAGAGACACCAGTCAGTGTCAGTCAGCGTCCTGGCGAGTACTGCATGAAATGTCATTTAATTCTAAGCAATACTATTATGGAGTTTGTTTTACATTTCACACAAGCGATTATCCCTGTCAGTGGAAATCCAACAGCCGGGCAATTGCCTGGATGCGGTCAAAAGTTTATGACGTGTCACAGGGTGAGGGAGCGGTCATTGAACGCTCCAAGCATTCCTGCTAAAACAGCCTCCCAGGTCCCCAAGTGGCACACAGAGCAACCTATGAGTAGAGTCTGTGTTTCCACCTTCACGATCTGCCTGCAACTTCAGTGCCGGAATAGCACTGTGAAAGCTGAGCATCTGAGGGACCAAAGTGGAGCGAGCTGTCAAATTAAGCCACAGAAACCTTTCTCCGGGGCATCAAATGAACTGGCCTGCCCTTGGATTCCTCCAAAACAGGTTTTACCAGAAAGGAAGCGACTGCAGAACCCAAAGCGATGGCAGTAATTCCGGTTACCTGCGGTGCATACGGTGAAGACCACCTGGACCGAGTCGAAGAAGAAGAACATGACAAGGAGAGAGACAGAGGCCCCGATGGGTAGAAAGAGGGCCTGTGTGGAGTCGATGGTCTGAATACCTGCGGATGGAAAGACAGGCAGCTGTCTAACGAAGCGCACTGCCCACTTCTCCCATGCATTAATAGTCTTGTCTAGTCTGTGCTGTTATACCTACTTCTTCCACATGCAGTTACAATAAAAATTTATAGAAAAGTGGAACCGACATTCTTATAGCTCAACAGCTATGATTATGAGGCATGTGTTATTTCTCTACACGTAATAACTGAACAGACTGAGGTGGTAAGCTTAGGTCTGCATAATCCTCTCTGCTCTGTTCCTGCTAAGCTCTCCGTGCCATCTGCAGGGGCTTCACAGCAGACTCACTGTTGCTGGGATTGTTGTTGTTGAAGCTGTTGGGTGTCGCAGGATTTCCATCTTTGTCTTTCTCTTGATTCTCAAAGTCCATGTTTAACGACCTGCACAATCAGGGGGGATAAGACTGAGCTGGACACTTTCACACTTAACAATGGTATTAAATAAGCAAAGGGAAGGTAGATAAACTATTACAAAATAATGTGACTTTTAAAAAAATTGCATTATTATAAATAAAACTAATTAGCTGTCAGGAGTGTTTAAATTTCATGCGGGCCATCCTGCGCCCTCATTTCCTCCAGAATTTGAATAGCACTTCCCCAGGGGCTAGCTGGTATAACCACACTCATGTTCCTATGCCAGGATTTAACATGCAGTTCTAAGCACTGAGTGACCTACTGTGCCAGTCCCTTGGGTAGTCATGAAACTCAGCACTGATATTCTGACCATTAGGGTGGGTTTTACTGCTGCGAAAACAGATATCTGACACACTGCTTTCAGCTCTGTACTCTGTTCAATCAGCGTAAAAGGGACCATTTCGGTAGATCTGCCGAAAAAGCATGCACACACAGGGTGCCACTGTGCTGCTATGCCGCATGTTAATACCAACATGGCATTTCATGCACATGTAGTTTACCACGCCTGTTTGCAATGCATGTGATCTGCAAGATGACCATGTATATCACAGTTGTCTGATTCATAGATTGTGTGGCATGAGGAGAAAAATGACCAAGAACTAGTCACGAAAAGACATTCGTATTCCACTGGAAACATTATGCATCCCATATTAATGTTGTGGATCAACGGTCACATCACAAAAATATAAACTGTTGCAAATATAAACCTTCAACTTAAATTAAACAAATTAACATGTTACTATCTGAGCATAAACCGGTATTGCGCCATCTATAGGATTGGCAAACTCCTACCCGAAAAACCAGTTAAACTCGTGCCATTACAAAATGGGAAATATGAATCAATTTTGTGTCCTGTATGAATCGATTTTGAAATCGGTAGAGATAGAATCGCGATTCTTAATTTACGCGCAAATACACAACAACATCTCCTCTCAACCTTCCTTCACCTCGAGCCAGTACCTCTGCATCCCCACTACTTCGGTACCTGCCGAATGGATGTTTTCATCTGCAGAAAACCTGACTTCCATGTGCACTCGCTACTCACGTTTCTTTTTACAATATAATATCGTAGTTCTTCGTTCTGGAAAGTGCTAATGAGTGCAAAGATACTCTGCATAAAAAAAACCTCTTAGCGACAGCTATCCCGCATGCTACAATATAAAAATGATTAATCGATAATTAATCGATAATCGAAATTAATCGACAATCGTCCATTTTCCCGAGAAAATTAATTTGAATACCCATCCCTAGTTTTCACAGCGATTATTTTGACATACACAAATCATAATAAGCAAAATTATTTAAGTCAAAATGACGCTATGGCATGTCACGTCACGTCATTCCGACTACGAGATTCCCAGGTCAGGAAGTAGGTCGGTTACACCCTCTTCCATTAAAGTGCATCGAGAAGGTAGGTCAATGGTGCCAACAGAGGTCTGCTTTAACCCTAACTGACAGGCAGGAAGGGGGAACACGGACAGGCCCTGCCAGATGATCTGGGTCTGAGCCTGGGGCCAGGCTGGGTTTCATGTGCCCTTTTCCCCACTCGCTCCCTATCAGGGTCCCAGACTTTCACCAGTCTGTCTCAACATACACTTGGATTGTTCTGAGCTATTAATGTGCATTAATAACAGGGTTCTGTGGGAAAAACTGGTGATTAAGTACAGGATGTTAGCAACTGTCAATACAGACGTGTCTCAAAATATAACTGGTAACTATAGTTACTAAAGTGGTATATAACCCCCATTTAAGCGAAGGGATATTAAACAAGATTAATGTAATCTACCAAAATCTCAGATGGGTTCCTGAATGACACACATGGGAGCATTAAGTTCCTAAGCATACACAAGAAGAAAAAAAAAAAAAAACCTTAAATTTTAATTTAGTAAGTTTAATAAGACAAAATATTTGTTCCATCACAAGATCAAGCTATGTTTCATGAATCAATGAACAGAAATGAAAATTCTGCATCTTTCCAATAGAAGTCGTAGTGTCATATACCAGCACTACACTTACGTCCCCGCCGTTAATTTGATTTTTTCTTCAAAAAGTACCGATAAGATTACTGTTAAAATACCGGACCGATAAGCAGTACCGGTAAAAGTAGTAGTACTGTTAAAATCTTAACGATACCTATCCCTAGCACCAGTGCTGACACAGCCCTGCTTACTAGCATGACTGAACCGAGCCATCTGATTGGTCAAAATGTACGGCGACAAGAAAAATTTGGTGATCTGCATCTATACACAATGATCATCCGAAGGGCATATTCTATATAATTATTCATTAATGCTTATCATGATATACCGATTCATTCTCGGTAAATGGGAACTTAAAAAATTCTAAACTCGGAATTGAAAAAGTACTAAAGAATGGTCTAAAGGAATGGATTCATAATGCAAATGAATACAGGTTAATGCTAATTCCGCTAGCATCTGATGCTAACATAAGACTGTGATTCATACAGGGAGCTTTTGCACCACAGCAAGTACTGAACTTTTGTTACCCCAGTAAAGTACCAAAAGTTCAGTACTTCTTTTGTTTTGGTTTTCCACTGGTGTAAAAACTGGTACCGGCGCTGAACAAAAGCACAACGTGAGACGGGGCATTTTGTACTGAACTGGAAAAATGGCTGTAGTATGCAGCTGGACGATGTTGAATATTACATCTAACATCACAAGTTATGCACATGCAGTTCTTACATCGCTAATGAGCTTAAGATCAGACTTTCAGCTCTGTACGGACATTACGGACAGCATGGGGGTTAATATTTCACTAAAACATTTTTACTTTGGCATAGGGAAAAAGCTTAGCTAACTTTGCAATTTTAATGATTATTCCTTTTATAGACTGTCAAATATGTTTTCAAAATCAGTTTGAAGTTTACCTCCGCTGCTTTTGCATGAGTGCTGCATGCGTTCTCCAAGACGATCATAATCGTCCTCACCCTTGCCATTTAAATCACCCCTAGACAGGTTTGTGAGGAATTTATGTTAACTGATCTTTATTAAGCTTTATAAATATATAAAATATATAAAATATAAATTTGCATAACCAATCGACAACAAAAACATTTCAAGTTACGCCCCAAAGTACCAAGGAAGTACCAAAACTGGTTTGGCACTTTCGCTACTTTAACTTTCGGTACTGGTACTCGACCGGAAATCAATGGAAAAGCAAAAGTACTGAAAGTACCGTACCAAAAGTACTGTACTTGGTGTAGTGGGAAAGCGCCCACAGACTTGCTAGTGGAAATTAGCACATAGTAAAGTGCAGCATGTGAACAGTAAACAACTCTTAGATTTTACGTTGCCTTTCCCGTGCCGACCCTTCCGTAGTGAAAAATCGAAGCGAGCTGGAACTGTGCTGTAACTCCTGACTTTTCGTGGTACAGCCTGGTTCATGTATGCCAGTGGAAAAGCATCACTCGTCTGTTTTCAGTTCATTTTCTGTGCCCTGTTTTTCTTACATTCTACATAATATAATATGGCTGCCATTAAGTCCTCATACAGTATTAATATCCTTAATGTGGGTTCAGAGTACTGACCTGAAGCTGCCGTAGACTATAAGCAGGATCGAGATGAGGAAAGTCGACACCTGGCTCGAGTCGACAAGGGAATACGCCCTGTGGGAGGAGAGAGAATACAATTAGTTTCACACTTAACCGCAGCAGTTCAAAGCGACTTCAACTGCTAATTTTTACCGTATACACATTCAGTGGGGAAGCTACAAGGTATATATTAAAAAAAAAAAAAACTAAACCAACCAAGTACAGTACTGGGACAAATATAATGCCCGTTTCTGTGGGTGTGAAGCTTACCAGTTTTAAGTTAGCATTTAGCTCTTAGATGTCAAAGGGGACAACACAGACATTTTCTAACTCACAAACCCATCAACCCTGAATTGTTTAATAACAGGTGCACTCACACTGAAGGAACTAGGTCTGACTGTAGTTCCTCGGAGGCAGTTCCCAAACCCTTTTTAGTACCTACTCCAGACCAAGTACTTTTTGTATAAAGACAAACTACCGGGGAGGCGCCTACGGCGATACCTTACCGTATGCGCCTAGACCACAAGCCCTGCTGTTAACTTGAAAGTTACACGGAAGTGTGGGGAAAGAGCTAATTAGAGGAAGAAAAATGAAGCAGATGGAATTATTTAGTATTATTTTGTCCGGTTACATTTAATGAATACTGTTTTTAGCTTGCTTCTTTTTTCTTGCGATACTTTATTGATCCCCATGGGGAAATTGTCTTCTCCTCACCTCCCCCAACCTCCCTCTCTGTATACTGGCCTGCTCTGTGAGAGCAAGCTTGGCCGTGAAAGGCAGCAACCTCAAGCCACACTCTGCCCCCAAATATTCTCCATATTCCTGCCACAGAAAATTCAGTGGATAACCATTACACGTTTGTCTAATACTGCCAATGCCCGTGGTGAAACTTGCCAGCGCTTATTAGCAGAATACAAATAATAATAAAATATAAACATGACTAAAAGAAATAAACAGCTGTGCCCCATTTTCATCGAGTAATAAAAAAAAAGTCCCAGAAGAGGAGCATCTGAAGTGAGCAGCAAAAGATTACTGCCAAATAATGATTTCTCTCTCCATAAGCCATTGTTCAGTGTTGAGGAAGTACATGTGCAGTAAAAAGTAAAAAGTTGCTGAGCTCATGTCACTTGTTAATAGGGATGCACAATATTTATCGGACAGATAATCTATCGGCCGATATGAGGTAAAATTAGATCATTTTTATTGCTCCGATAAATAAATTAAACCCAATAAATAGATCCAATACTGTAGGCTAATAGAATTTGTGAAATTGCCTGCTGGCAGGTAACGCCTTTTAAAACAGGCAGTGACTGGAGATGAGCGCCAGCACACTATCCACATGACTTTACCGGTCTGGATGTTTTTCTCGGTGGCAGCGGGCTACAGTGCCACTGCTGTTTGCAAACCAATGGGGATGCAGAAATGCTCCCCTAAAGAGAGCTACGCGGAACACAAACCTTTGTTTACAAATGTAGACATGCACGTCAACTTGGTACAAATATACATGTTAAAGGGGGACTTTCAGTACTAAGTTATAGTATATTATTACATTATTTTTGACATGTTGCTGTTTGTGTAGAGGGACATAAATTTAATAATCAGGACTAGACTAAGGTGTCTGAAATTATTGGTGTTCCAGAATTGGTGAACTGCACAATACAATTTTTGTGAAAAATAAAATAAATCGCATACTAATTTTGGAACCATAGCATGCAAAACAATGCAAATCGTCTGTAACTTTACTGTTATTCATTTATAACAGTAGTGTTTGTCTTAACATAATTTCAAGTGCTTTGACAAATGACATCCTAACGACAGTCGGCACAATGATATAAACTACACGCGTATTTGCTTTGCAGCCGCTTTATAAAGTTCACGCATTCTGAGCGGCCTTGTCCCCGCCCACTCCATGAAGCCAGAAAGCGCCCGCAGCATTCGGGGCCTCGCGTGCAAGGCGTCCAGAGGGAGTACTGACGCTCTCGCTGCCCCCGGTGCGAACACATGGTTAGGGTGACCAGATAATCCATGTCATCCGAGACACTTTGAGTTAGGATTGGATTTGCAAACTACCATTTCAATCAAAAGGACCTGGATGTTAATGAGAAATGGCTCAAGGAAACAAACCAGTCAAAGCACAAGTAGAACTGAACTATTTAGCCGAGCACAGGAGCCTTTCAGGTATACAGTAGTTTGTAAAACCTGAAGTAGCTCAAAGCGTCCGGGGTGACAGGGATTATCTGGTCACCCTGCGCATGGTAAAACTAAAACACGGAGCATCAATGTCCCTATTAAACAGGGATTTGAAAACTATAAAGAGTTTTCCAGAGACAACGAAAAGGCTACAGCCACAAACGACAGTGTAACGGAATTTATAGTCTTTGATGACCAGCCTTTTTCCCTGCTACAGGATACGCGTTTTCGCAGGTTAATAGTGCATTTGGAGCCACATTACACCCTCCCAAGCTGCCGCTTGTACGATTTGGTCACCACAGACTTCATTATCTGATCGGCAAGAACGGACTAAACACACTCTCTCTGAGGATGCACTTTTTCCGACTGACAAATGTCAATGCATTTAATTTATGCAGTAGAAAAATATTTAACTTAAAACGTCTATATAAATACCTTTCATCCTCATGCACTAAAGGTTGGACAGATACATTTCTTTGTTAAGCATAAAATACTTGTATATGAATGTTATGTCCAGATAAACCCATCATAGTTCTGTTAAACCCTTTTCTTGATGGTTGTGTGATTAGACATATCAGTGCATTTACTGATTTCTTGTGTAAGATGTTTGGTTTATGAGTATCTTTTACTGCAGTTTTTTAACTATAGCAGCTGACCATAGGACAAATAACATTTTTGTAAAGCCTAATATACTGCTACTATACTGCTATAAGTCCGTAAAATTAGAGTTAATATGAAGGAATTTTTTCACAGGGCTTTTACCCTTTAATTTGAATTTCGCGTTGCATTGTGGGAGCAAGTACACTCTGTCTGTAAATTTAACAAAAAAAAATCTGTAAGAAAACGGATAATGTCCTGGCAGAAAATTACCAGTACATTATACATTTTTTTTATAGTGTAGACTCTGTTGCACAAACTGCAGATAATATGAAAATATAATATTTTTATAAATATAAAAATATGAATGTACTGGTTATCAGTATCAGCCATGACAAGAACTTAATTACCGGTTATCGGCATTGGTTAAAAATGTTCATATCATGCATGCCTACTTGTTAACATCACTTAAGTAAAAACAAAACAATTAATTATATTAAAATTTCACTGATGCCTTCCCACAACTGCATACGTTTATCACATGCATGTACATAAAGTTATAAAGTCAGGACAAATTATTTAGTTTTGGGGAAAAAACACCATGTGACTAATATTCTATAGCCAAATTTTCCCATAAGACAAGACAACTGAAATGTTCACCAATAATTCCAAAAAATTCTCAGTAAATGAAATGTCTGATATTTGTAAAATCAGTCCATTTTCAGGTTACCATTATATGTGAAAATAAAATTAATATAATTCAAAAAACACAAAGGGGGCAGGTGGAGGAAGGCTCAAAAACTTGTTCCACAACAGTTTTCATAACTTTGCTCAAGACTGACATTTAAACACAAAGTGGTTGAACCAGTCTACTGTAAGGGAGGGAACACTGTAGGCCTTGCTAAAATAACTCTGGAATAAATGAAGGACACACATCCACTTTGGGAGTTTGCAGGACATCTCTTTGCTTCCAAAATAACTCCCATCTGGCGTCAATTATCATCTTCTACTTTTTTTTCTTAAGCCCTAAATAGTAACATACAGCTCACCTGCAGTTTACACCAGCAGTTATGAGAAGTTAGTTATGTTAGTTATACTAGTGTAACACCCTAAGAGGACCAGTGCTCACCATGTATGGCAGGCCATTTTTAATAGATTCCTGATATCTGTCACAGGGTGCAGGCTCTGTTGACTCAGCAACTGCTCATTTGGTGAACTTCCATGTACAGCAGCACATTGCACTTTAAAACAACTAAATTCCTGAGGGTGACGCATGGGAGATCAGGAAACCCAGGACTGGACTGCACAGAGCCCTTAAAAGGAAAGTCAAAAGGTGATGTCTCTGGGACACACCTGAGTATGAGGATAAGCCCTGAGAGAGTGCTATTTATAAGTGTGAGTTCAGAGGAAGCAGTGGGCGAGGGAATCACTCCCCTGGCTGATTGCCACACCCAGGGCCATTCTGGGCAGCTTTCCACAACTGCATTCCAGCATGCAGACAGAGAGAGATGCAAATGCACACTCAAAGAGACATACCGCTCTAGAGGTCTGGGCGCAAGGCGGCTCAATATAAAAAGTCAGAAAAGCAGCCGCTGGGACGTGACCCTACCCACAAGAGGCCTGCTGTTTCCGCTGGTAACTCAAGCCTTCTGACGCACTGGCTGCAAAAGTACAATGAAGGAGTGTGGCGGCCGTAGGACGAAGGTGTCACCTGTCCGACTAAAGGATTCCCACAGAAACACAAGCTGCACAGAGGGAACCTGTTCGACACCACAGTGGCCCTAATGTGGGATTCGCTAGTGACACACCAGCAGCCAGAGCTACAGGACCGTGTCTCACTGGAAGATGCATTCAGAAACTGAACAGCACGTGGCTGGCGACACAATGCAGGTAATTATACGGCTGGGTAGGTAACCGCACTTTCCATGAATCACATGGCGATTGTTCTGATCTCGCAATAAATAAATAAGATCAGTAATTAAAAGTGAGAGGCATGGTGGCTCGATGGGTAGCACAGTTGCCTCACACCTCCAGGGTGTGCAAGTGTACCCAGTGACGGAATGGCTTCCTGTCCAGGGTGTTCCCTGCCTTCTGCAACATCGTGACCAACAGGGCCGCACAATTAGCCCTTTTCGCGAAATATGGAAATTCGTCAATGACAGGTAAACCCATTTCCGTTTTACGCTTTATCGTTGGAAAAATGGATGCCGGTGTTTTCGATGAGTTTGCTTACCCTACCAAAGTTCATAATCACTGATGTGGTGAAGATTACGGAATCAAATAGACCTTTCTCACAATGGAACTCCCCACGGGAAGTTTTTGTCAAAGCAGTGCATTGAAACTTTCGGTTTTTGCACTATTAGTGCCATTTCTTACTGAATTTAACGATTTATAATACGCATTCTAAGTTACAGTGAGTATGAGTTTAATAAGCAATTTAGCAGTGTCGTTGATTTCTCGTTGTATGTAAATTCAGCATTTCAAGTTATCAAATGTAATAACTCAAGCTTCCAACAACCTGTTTTTGTACAGTGTCAAAAGTAGTGAATGAGGAAGTGTTGGTGCAGGCAAGATACTACAGGCAAATATGAAAGAATGAGGAGCCTCATATAGTACAAATTACGAATTATGTTCTGAAATTTCATCTGTCACTCAAGTTCATATTCTATCCATTTGTTCCACTGTAGTTGCAATTTTTGTGTATTCCCTTTTTGTCAGTTCCATGGGTGACCTTCTGTGACCTTGTTCAAGTGGTGAGAGGTAAGGGAAAAGGAAAATACCTTCAGAAAAGTTATTTTCACGTTATTTTAATACTTGTGAAACCTATACATTTAGATCCTGAAATTCTTTATTGAGGTTGATATATTGTGACAACAAAATCATAATGCAAATAATGTCCAATGGCTACTAGAGGAGATGGCCTGACAAACCACATGAGGGGAACAGTGATAAATTAACAAGTGGCATTATAGTTTATTATAGGTTAAATTCCCCTTATAGAGAATTGGTAAGGCACTGTTCCCATGTCCATGCAATGCTGAAGAGGCATTTCAGCCAAGACAGCCTAAAATCAAGAGCTTTGAAGAACTCGGGGTGAATCTCACCCATCTCTGAAGCCCTACCACCAAAGTTTTTTGACTACTTTAGTGACCACAGTCATAGAACAAGTCCCCCTCTGCATCTTCCAACTCTACCTCCTCCAAGGAAGACCTAACAGTGAGATTCGGGAGGCCTTCAAAATACTCCTTCCACCGCCTGACTGTATCCTGATTTGACGTCAACAGTTCTCCAATCCCTGCTGTATACAGCATGGGTAAAGTCCTGCTTCTTCCGCCAGAGTCTCCTGACAGTTTGCAGGAACTTTTTAGTTTGAGGCCTGAATTCAGACTGAAAGTCTAGCTGCATGGTTTGCCCAAACTGACCCCACACCTGAGTTTTTGCTTTAGCAACCGCTAAAGCCACTTTCCACTTAATCACCGACCCCCATGGCTGCCCCAGCAGGTGGTGGGCCCACAGGAGGACAAACCCATGTTACTACTTCGGGCTGTGCCATGGGTGGAGGCCCGGCCACCAGATGGTCGCCTACAAGTCCCTCCCCTGGCCTGGCTCCAGGGCGAGGCCCCAGTCTCCCCAATCCGGGAGGGGTTACAAGGTTATGCGAATCGCACTTCATCTGGCCACTCAACTACGACCAATTTGCCCTGGGAGACTAAACCAGAGACAATTGCCCCTGACAACATAGCTCCTAGGATCACAAAGGCACACAAACCCCTCCGCCACGGTAAGGTGGCAATTCATGGTTAGATTCCTCTACTAGTCTAGTCTACTATAATTGATACTGGCCAAACCATTCACATCACACATGCAAGTACTTGCCAGCCAAGACCTCTCTGATACCAGGGAAAATCCTATGTTTCTGCCATATGCAATAATACACCTTCCAAATCACTCCCCACTCCTCTCAGCTTTCTTTCGGCACAGCACACAGATAAAAGCGGGAAACTGTATCGCAGAGCAATCCTCCAGCTCCACAAATACACCAAATGAAAGTCTTTCTAAAGGGCACAACTTTATAAACACAATCAGGGCCAGGTGACATGAATCAAAATAGTGGGCAAAATGCAAGCCAAAAGCACATGTGAGATATCAAACACAAAGTGTGATCAAATGAAATAAACATATATGAATGACCTTTCTGGCAAACAGCTCTAAAAACAGAAGCCTGATAGGCATAGGAAGTGTGCGTATATCCTCAAGATATAGGCCTTCAATAAAACAAATGTTGCAAAAGTTTTTTGATCATTTTTATCCTGTGAGCTGGCTGTCAATTTATTTTAAATGAAATGCACCAAGCAAATGTTTCCTTGCCTTTATCCGCCATCAGCTTCCCTGTTACAGGCTGAACATTTTGATTTCAGCTGTGAATTCTCAAATTATGTGCAATTTCATGACTGTAGCTCTCACACAACTAGAAAGAATACTATATCTTAACATTTATAAAATGAAGGCAGTGGGATTGCCAAGGATTACAAGTATCTGGGTGTCAACCTAGATAGCATGCTAGACTGGTCAAAGAACTATACTTGCCTCAGCAAGACAGGCCAGAGCAGGTTGCATTTCCTGTGGAGCATTTCTTGAAGTACAAAAGTACGGTAGCTGATGTGATGGAAACGCGCCCTAAGAGAGCGTCACATGGGTAACTGCAGCAAGGGCAAGCAAGAAGTGAGAAGAAATACACAGCACACTTACATGCATGTAAAGCAATGAAGTCTCCACCAGCTGTGGATGCGATTTGTTCTCCTGGATGAAGAAAACGGTCACTGACATGACCCCCCCACACACCCAGTGCACTGTTAAATGGAGCAGCAGACCAATAGGGCAGCTAGCCAAGAGGTGCTGACAGAGGAAGGCCCAGGGAGAGAGCCGTCTGGAGCTACTGTCAAGTTCTGCTAATAAGAGCCCGGAAGAGGCCATGGTTAAAGAGCCTAAGCTGCAGATATTATATGCTGTGTTAGGGTAATGTCCTTTAGCCTTACACTCTTTGCTCTCACTAGGGGTTTAATGATTCTCCAAGTCCATGCATCGATTCAGACCTCAATTTCTGAGCCACACGAAGGAATAAGAGAAAATGGGGGGGGAAATTCTGGGTTTCATTAATCACCAATAATTTGAAAAACAAAAAAAGAACACTTACGAACATGCAAAATTAATTTCACATACAAGAATTACTTAAAATGAGTAACAAAACTTCCGTGAAGACCACTCTAAAATAAAATGGATAACCAAAATGGTTTCCACACTGCTGACTTGAATGTGCCCAGTTGTTCTGCAATCTCAGTATTATCATCCATGTTGAGCTAATGAAACTAGCCTAGCTTTCACTGCAGGCATGATCACATGGAGTGACACATGGAGTTGGAAGACAGAGAAGTGCAGTATTTACAAAATATACAGCTTTCCCAAACTTTAAAGAGGATAATAATATCGTGATTTACATGTGTTACAGTGCTAATTGTGAAATGAGTTATGTTAGTAATGTAACGAGACCTCACTATGCTGCACCTACGGGGGGGGGCAGTAGCTTAGGGGGAGGGGGAGGGATGTCGCGGCTCTGTCTTCCGGAACTGCCATACGAGATGAGGAACGCTCCTATCGCAGTTTCTGTCTCTTTCAAAAGTGTTACACTATTAGCTCTCACCTCTATATGCGTTTGCCACATAGAGAGGAAAGGCAATATACAAAGAGTTTTGTTACCAGTACAATCACAACAAAAATAATTCTAATCTATCTTAAGATCCAATTGTATGTCAACAGTGTAACAGTCTTAAATTTTTCACTGATGCTTTGATTCATACATCCTTTGTGTTCAAAGTAAATATAATACATAAAAGTTAAACTCGAGTGGAGGGTAGCATAGCTGCTCAGAGAGCAACACTTTAGAACTAGGGTTTGAATTTTAGCAAACTACTGTGTGTGGGGAATTTGCCTGGGTATTCCAGTCTCCTCCTGTAGCTCAAAAACATGAGGTTTGACAACCTAGTAATATTGTATCAGTGTGTGTGTGTGCCCTGTGATGAACTAGCAATGGACAGGATCACCAAAAAACGTGGACTGGAACATCCCCAATAGCAGCCCATATAAGGGGTACCCTGCTCAATGCCCTCATTTAATATCCCTGTGAAAATTAAAGCAAATTAACAATCCAAGACTCATATAATCCAAAAAACAGCAGACATGAGTCACTTCATGTAAAATAATACAGGAATAGGACTTACTAAATAGTAATGGATTAAAATCAATAATTACAGCGTGAGAACCAGCCATTTCTCAGATGCTGACCCTCACAGACCCTCACCATCATACTTTATTTCCTCACAGCAGTTTTTGAAAGAAACATCTATGGTGTCGTGACCATCCCTGGAATTGCTGTGCCCTCCTTATACAAGACGCATCATCCATCATTTGGATGAGGGTGACCTGCTCTTTGGGATGGCCGTTATAGACTCTACACCAAGGAATTGAAGACAATTCTTTTAATGGGATTTAGTGAAGACGGTAAATGCATTCAGAAAAAAAATGCACACCAAGCCCCTGCTGTATTATTAGTGCTCAGCGGAAGACTGAAGGTCTGGGCTCTTCAAGTCTGGACCTCAATTGCAAATCCAGGCCTTGTTTTAGTTCTTCCAGGTAGTTTGTTTAATAATTACTGATTCTGATTGGCTGGAGGCTTCACA
>JAODKN010000041.1:19402180-19427599 GCA_026774425.1 Petrocephalus zakoni | reverse complement strand
CCCCCCCCCCCCCCCCCCCCCCCCCCCCCCCCCCCCCCCCCCCCCCCCCCCCCAAGGGCGGTATTAAATGACTAACTTGAAACTAAATCGCTTATCAATAAATGAATCATCAGATTAATCAATTAAATTGATTAAATTAGTTGTCAGATTAGTCAAATAATCGGGACAAATAAATAAAATAATCGCTAGATTAATCAATCAAAGAATAATCACTGGGGACAGCACCATACGTTTGCTTCAGTATAGCTAATTTTCCCACTAAGACGTATAGAATCAATTTTTTGTCACTTGTTAGTTTAGACACCCACAGTAACCATAACCATTTTTTTAGGAAGATTGGCTAAAATATTCTGGGCTAAAATATTCGGGATTACAGCCCCGAATTATCGAACCTGTTGACACCTATGCAGATTAGTAATATTTTAGACATACTATTAATCTGTTTACCAAATTGGGGGCGTAAGCAAAAGTCCGTACTGTACGGAAAAGCTGGCGTCCGCCCAAATGTTTTGCCCATCATCTGAAGCCCTGGTGATTACTGCCCAGCCCTAGGTTCACTCTAAATATACAAACTCTCAGCATTGTTAACAGGTCTACCAAAGTTAGTGTCAGTTGTGAATTTATGCTATATTCTTTATTGTAAGAAGCTATCTTAACCCAGGGGGAAGTTCTAGGCATTCTTAATTGCTTAAATTGAAACCATTTCAAACAATTATTAGCAGTGACAATTCACTTGCACACTGCAAATCTGGATAGTGATGAGAAAGAAGAAGAGTCCCCTCTGTCAATCCCAAACAGAGAAGAAAACTATTTCCATTAATTTAGCCTAACTACAAATTAATATAGAATTAAGAGGGCTGCTAAAATTAATAGACTACCACTGATCAGTCAGTGATAAAATCTGGATGCATTTAACAGGTAGTTTGAAATAAATTCTAGATTTAGCTTTCAAATGGTAAAATGAGGGAGTGATTAATGTTACTTTAGATTCATTTTTAAGATATAAAATTGAAAAGGTTATCCTGTGAATTGAGATTAGGAGACATTTACAATCTAGAGAAAAATTCCTCATATAAAAACCAAGGCTGCAGAGTAATACATGAGAACCATTACTTATAGAAACAATTGCCTTAAGCAGCTGATGACAGCAAATACAGATCTGTTTTAACAGCTCTTAAGATACAATACTCATTTCATGACATAGCAAAGGTTATGTACCAAAAACAGATACTCTTTGGAAACCATTTCTTTGGACACATAAATGTTCAATGTTATCACCATTAGTCACCAGTATCATGAATTTGGTGGGAAAAAATAAATGGCATTTTATGATTTCAAAATACATATGAATCATCAGAAAGTTGACAAAAAAGCAATACTATCTGAAACAGCTGTTACTTGGCTTGGTTTTAGATTTTAGACATGTCTTGGATACAATATTCCGTAATATGGCTCTCTCAGTGCATCCCTGTCATTAATTTGCAATCTCACAAAATTTCAGCAGTCTGCTACAATGAACTTTCAGAGCATCAATATTTTATTGAAAATGAACCATGTCCAAAAGTAAAAAAATGTCTTAAACATTAAATATTATTTAAATGCATATACCAGCACAATGAGGAATAAAACAGGAATTTTCCGTCAAACATATTCTAAAATTAAAGCTATTAACTTATATATAAAATAATCAGATATATTCTCCTATATTTTCCAATCAGGATGGCTTTCTTGTCTCTCCCCAAGCACAGTATGACACAGTCCATTTCCCGAGTCCCGAAGTCCCTTCAGTGCTCAAAAACAAAAAAAGCACAATCATCCTGAATCGTAATCATGTATCTGAAGCAAGGTGAAAGGTGCAGCTGCCTTAATGGACTGCCTGATATCAGTGCCTCTAAACATTGAATTAAAATTTAAAATTTAACAATTGACTGCAAAGTCAACTTCTGCAACTCCAGCTTCGTACTTTGGGGTCATGACTGACAGCAGACCCGAAAACGATCCATGTGAATTTCCACAATGCCTGATGTGACTCTCCTGGCCTCATTCTCACTTTACCAGGTGGTATCCAAGAACTTCCATTTTCCCCTAATAGAATGATAATAGAAAATGCACTGCAATGTGCACTGCTACTATATCTGCTACCTCAGTAGAAATGTGTGGTACCACATGTACATTTCTGGAAAGTATGGATATGCTCCCACAACTTGAGCCTGAAGATGGCCACCACATTTGTAATGCAATTGCATTTTAATTTGCAAGGGGCTAATGTCTAAAATGTCAACATGCATCAATTAGAAAACTGATTCCAAAATACTGCATGTAAATACCAGTGAGGAACTGAACCCTGCCACCCCCCACAGAACAGCACCACTAAGTATCCCCAAAGGACCAAGGGACCTGCTAGAGCCACTGTTGGCCCCCAAACTAAGGCTACGGCCACATCAAATACACGCATAGGCAACACACACACAGACAAATAGGCACACAAACTGAACACAGTCTGACGCACAGACATTACCACACAGATACACACACTACACACTACCCCAACACACAGACACCACACACTACCCCAACACACAGACACCACACACTACCCAAACTATACACTACCTAAACGCACAGATACAGACACTACCCCAACACACAGACACTACACGCACAGATACAGACACACACTACCCCAACACACAGACACCACACACTACCCAAACTATACACTACCCCAACACACACACACACACTACACACTACCCCAACACACAGACACCACACACTACCCAAACTATACACTACCCCAACACACACACTACCCCAACACACACACTACCCCGACACACACTACCCCAACACACAGACACACACTACCCCAACACACAGACACACACTACCCCAACACACACACTACCCCAACACACAGACACACACTACACACTACCCCAACACACAGACAGACAGACGATAAGGCGTTCTGCGTTCGTACACAGCCCACGACAAGCGCGCCGACACGGCTGGCTACAAGCCGGCCACCACGAACCAAAACACGCAGCCAAAACAATGAGTGAAACGGATGACAACAGCTCGGCTCCCACCGTCGCACCAACCCGAACACAGAGCCTGTCGGTCGGAGGCACCCCCGCAGCGGTACCGCCACCGAAGCGCGGCGAACGCTTACAAAGGCGGCTGGCGTCGGCGCGGAGAAGCGCCCGCCTCGGCACCGCGGACGGCCAGCTGCGCGTCCCTGACAGCCAGCGGGAAATGGCCGGCGGACGGCTCCCGCGAACGGGCACGGAGTGGGGACGCCGGCCCCCGGCCCCCGGCGCCGCTCGCACTGGCGGCCGCCTTCCCCGAGGACCCCCTAACAGGTCGCTAGCTAAGCGGCCCGCTGACAGCACTCACCAGGAGTAGCTCGGTTCCGCCATGTCGCCGACGACAGGGGCTCTCGCTGTTGCAGCAAACGCTCGGGCTCCCGGGCTCCCGGACGCAGGGCCGGCCGGATACACGCTCCTCGGGTGTCGGAGGCGCCTTCCTAGCACTGCCCGCTCGGCGCGACCATGGCGGCGCTCCTTTCGCTTTCGGGGAGGCGGCGGTAATAACAAATAAAGCGCCCTTCCTAGGCGAGCCCGCGGGGTGTCTGCCCTGCGAAGCCGCAGCGCTCTCCGCTCCTTTTCGCCTCCTTAGTCTCCCTGCAGCTCCGTCGCCATCGCGGTCTCTCGGCGCGTCGGAACACGGTGCCCGGATCCAGCTCCCGAACGCGGACCGCGCCGATCGCTTTGTCTCCAGCCTCCGAATCGCGGGCGCGGGTGCGCGCGGGCTGGTGCCCTTGCTCGTAACGGCGTGCGGGAGCGCGCCCGTGCCCGTGACCGCTGCGACGGCCGCTGACGCGCACGCTCACGTTGCCATTTTGCTGCCTGCAGAAGAGGATGCTGTGGAGGGGAAGTGCCTATGGATTAGTTAGGAGGGATTCGATGGCAGATTAATCTACTCCTCTCGCGTGTATTACGTATTAGTAAACTATACATATATTCCTAAATAAATGCCCCATTGAAGTCACAGTAGCACGATTGTTACATATTGAATTCTTAGATGCGTAACGCGTTCATAATATACCGGTATTGACTTTATAATACATTTATTTATAATTTCATTAAATCGTTAAATTTAAACATCTCTAAGCATCAGTGAACGTATCGAAGAATGTTTATTTGAATAGTTTTAAATTAACTATTTTATTAGTGTTAATGTGGCGTATACACAGCTATACATAAAAATTAAGCTATTTCCACGATCAAAAACAGTTTGTATCCGACAGTGAGGCCACCTAGGATCAGAGGTAAGAGACATGGATTTTAGTAGTGCAGTAACATAGCTGGATTCAGTATATCAGTCCGGGTTTTTAATTGAGTGAAATTTATTCCATATACACGTTAGGGTGTCCCTTATTTGCAGGTAAAAAATAAAATTTCATAATATCTACCTCTGACCCCCTCAAAAGCGTCCATCTAGTGTAAAAAAAATGTGTAAATTTTCACGAAGATATTTTGATATTTAGGGGTTGCTCAAGTGCCCCAAACATCATAATTATGGTATTTTGACTAGATTACGATTCTGAAAGCTTCGACTGTACAATAAAAGGTTAACACATGTTTTAATAAAGCTAAATCAAAACTAATAATAATCTGATGCAACACAAAACAGTTTCACTGATATACCACTATCAATTCTACATGTAGAGTGTCCCAGAGCCTGCCGAATTGATGGCAACTTCAAACCTCTAATTTCTTCAACGTACGTTCCTAACAAATATGCCGCATTTCTGCTTTTGCTGCATGTTGCAGAAGCCATACTGATAATCCTGCAAGTACACAACAAACCCACACTTATGTTCTGAACCGGTTCTACACATTGTCACTGTGCAAACTGAGCTATTTCATTTATAATATTCTGAGCCTTAAGTCAGAAAAAAACATCTTTTCACTGCTTTTTGTACCAAAACAGCAACAAAACAAAACATACGTCAGGACACAAAATGATGAGATCAATGGAGCAAGCATGAAAAAAAAAACTGCTAATAAAGATCTCTTATGTCATCTGCTACCAAATGTAAAAAAATAAACATGAAGCAGTATCATCCTGATCAAGTTCTTCAATTAAAAAGAGTAAATAAGTAACAAACAAGCGTCTGCTTGGCTGTAATAGTCATGTTATGAAGTGTGTAGGTGTGCACTCGGTGTAGGTGTGCACTCTGTTCGACACTCCTTGTAATTTGAGCTACCCCTAAATATTAAAATATTTCAATGAAACTTCCAATCTGTACTTTCTCACCAAATAGACAATTTCTAGGGGGTCAGACCAACAAACCTAACCTTAATACACGTGCTGTAACAGATACATTGTGTCATTTTCCCTAATATTGGACATTTCAGCATTTTAAAGCCTTTTTCCAATTCTACAAAATCACAAATACATTTAAGCACAATAAAGATCGATTCAGACCAAAACTGTCAAATAAATCAGAGAACAGATGTACCATGAATGCATTATATATGACTGTGGAAGATGAAGTGGAAATGGACACCATAATTATAATGTGAAATATAATTTCAAATTGTACTACGATGAAAAAACATTTTTTGGGCCATGCACTAGTTTATGGTTCTTGCATTATGCCAGTTTATTGACTAAGCATGTCTTCTGTATAATTGTCTTCTGTAAATTTTCTATATCTTATTTGTATTCCTATTTTTGACATACTGATTTGTGAAGTGTTACTCCTGTATATATTGCAATTGCTAGGACCAAATGAACAAAAAGAGAAACAAAAATCTATTGCCTCTCACCAGCACTTTTCCCCCAATTGATCTAACATGCACGCACATGCCTGTCAGACAGCCGTTTTATCACACCGAATCGCTCCCTGTGCGCGCTGGATGGGTGGTCCTGGCTTCCTTTCTGGGTGGGCCCTATCCAGGCTCCCCTCTGCCCCGTGGTAGCTGTTGGGCCCTTGAGCAAGGCTCTACACCCTAATTATTCCACAGACACTGTCTGATCCTAACTTGTAAGACACTTTGGGCAAAAGCATTTAATAAATATGTAAATAGCTCTCATAATCTACAGTTTTACAGAACTTTTCATTTTGTGCAATTTGAGTGACAGTTCCATGCAGTGCAACCAAAAGTCATTTTACATTTGCACAAATGGCTTTAAAAACAAACACTGACCATCAATGTAAGCACAGAATCAGTAATGGAACTGCCATGCACTTTATAAAAACTGAGTGCTTTAGGGAAGGCAGTTATTAGTAAATGCTCAACAATCAATAACAACTGCTGAAAACATGTATTACATATGAAATTTGAAATTCAAAGTGTAAGAGTAATTATTTAAATCACACATTTTATGTATTATGACTTTCAATTTTCTTGAGTTAAACGAGTCAAACGAGTTGGACTCTCAGTCCTCTCCTTATCAGTGGAAAGGATTCAGTAGTTCCCAGACAAAGACGGAGAAACTCATACCACCACACACAAAAAGATACCGATACCCAGCATTGTTGATTGGCTGTGGGGTCTGATGCTGCCTTAAAGGTGACATTTGATGCTGTTTCTTTGGCATCCCTGTATATCAGGCTGTTAACTGCCAGGCCAATGGGCTTCAGCTGGTAGAGAATGACTGTAGACTGGGAGGAATGTAGTGCAAGCATTAAGGACTGGGAAAAAAAATCTTATACAGCAGATGGAGCAGTATGCTAGGTGAGAATAGCTGGGTGGATCACAAGTTCACAGTGGGATGATATGATGGCCGAAAATGTGAACAGTGAGCCTTATCAAAGCCCTTGCTAGGACCACAAAGTATATGTCCAACTGGGATTATTACAGTGCCTTTGTGATTTAGCTAGGTTTTAAAAGGCTCCGACGATCATTCAGACAAAACATTGCGGCATTGTGGACAATGTCTGGAAGTGGTCTGAGATTTTTTTGACTATGTATTATAGAAAGGTGCTTCCACCTAAATCAAAAATAAAACCTTGTGCTTGGCACTGGAAAACCCACATTTTTTCTACTCCAGGTATACACTGCACATGGATAGAGAACACGAATTCATTTGAATTTAATATGATCTATTTTACAGTGCTAACGGGATTTTTTTCACAAGTCTCATTTTACATAAAGTGGGGTCCAAAAATTTGAGATCACTGCTGAAAATTTTGCATTCTTTTCAAATGAAATATGAAATTGTTCATTGCAAATTGTATTATCAGCATAACAATTTTATTAGCCGAATGGCTAAACAAATTACCTCAAGTCCAGAATTTCTGAGTATTTGATAATGCACCCTTTTACTTTAATGACAGAGTGCACTCAAGCTGGCAGTGATTCCACAAGTCTGTGCAAAACCTGATGATCCATGTTACCCCAGTATGATGTGAGCCTGCTCCAAAGAGAATCTTGTGATGTTACTGAACTTTCTCGGTCCTCAAGTGATGAGACTGAGGTCATTAATGCCCTAAATCTCAAAGGATTCTAGGCCTTTTTTGATGATGCACTATGAAATGCTGGTATGTCTTAGCCCATGCCAAACCATTGTGTATTTCCAGGAATAAATGAAAGAAATCCCAGTTTTACAGTGTGGGCTCAGCGTTTTGGACCCAACAGTATCATTAAACAAAAACCAAAAAAACATACTAAACCAAAAATATATAAGCAGATTTTAGCTGGACCTAATCAAGGCTTTTCCATCCTCAGTATCTAGCATGTAGCACTTTTCATTATTATATGAAACACCGTTCTTTCACTTAATTTTTCTCTGCCAGCTAAATATGTTCTTATCTCAAATAACCACAGCGTTACAATAGAGTTACAATATATCAGCACACTGTCAGAAAAAGTACAAATTTTAAACTTGTTTTAAACTTTTAAACAATTACTTGTTACTGGGGCTGTACCCCCAAGTGCCTGGCAATTGCACCCTAGTTGTAGGTAAATGTACCATTTAGTCAAATTTTAAAGAACATAAATGGAACAAGGGATATCACCTTCTTTAAATATTCACCTTTGCACTGCTGTTCCCTTTAAAACAGTGCTACACTGTATTTCAGTATTAGAAAACGTGAAGTTCCATAACATATTGCTAACATCAGATTTCATAAAGAGAACTTGACTTGTAGCCATAAATAACTGAAAAGAATCCAGATTAACTTATTATGCAACAAGATTGGCTAATTAAACTTAACCTTTATCTGACCTGGCGTATGAAAGCTGGTATTGCACAAGCCTAATAATTTGAACAATACTAGAACAAAGGAGTTGATTTGAATTTGACTCAATAATTAGATTTCTAATTTTTGCGTTTTGATAAAATACAAATTTAAGAAGGTGGAATAACCTAATTTTACAAGGCTGTAATAAATTGAGCTTAAGCGTTCAGACAGACTGGAAATCTGTACAGTGCAGCCATCTACTGTAGGACCAAAGGTAAGAGACATGGTAACATAGCTGGACTCAATTTCAGTTTTCCTTGTGATTGTGGCTCCGGTTCTTGAACACAAAATGTTGATCTTGTCTTTTTGTGGGCAGAGATAATATAAAGCGCTTTGAGACAATGTAATGTTGTGACAATGCGCTATACAAATAAAATTGCATTGCAGTAATCGGCACATAATCATAGAATATCTTAGAGAAGAAAGACAGCGGCCAATTAGACTACAGATGCCAATAAACACCTGGGGGTAAAAGATTAAAGGTGTAAGACACTGTCCCTGTAACACATCTCATCACATGCTTATATCACAATAAATTGACATTTGCCTTATAGCTAAAGCAATTTTCATGCAGATCTACACTGATGCTATGTAGTACTAACTCTACTGTCCCATTATGACCATGATTACCCTATTGTGTTTCTTTAAGGTTCTTTCACACCCGTATATTTCTGATTGCCTTGCAGTATAATACAAAATGTTCCAGTGCATATTATTTTAATTTCGTGGCTCTTTGAATGCTTTCTCTGTGACAAACTTCTGATGCAAATCTTGTCTTATGCTTCCCAGGAGGGGTTCTGCATCAGCATGACCCTAACTATGCAGGCCTTTATTAGTCCTGGATACAAGCACAGCTTTCTTCCGTGTTGCACTAGCTGGTTTTCTAGCTTTCTGAAGCAGCCCATAGCTATTTGTAACAACACACGGCATAATTCTTTCATCACCCTTTGAAAGGTGAAAAGTACACTGATTTGTTTCATAAACCTCAAATGTAATTTACATCGTTAAATACCCCTGTGGTCCCTTTTTTAAAGTGGATGGCTGTATTGCCATTTTAAAATAAATTGGTCCTGCAGCTCTCTAGTGAAACAAAAACATAATTGGAACAGAAGATGGATAAATGCAATGGAACTGAACAGCTACACAGAAAGCTTTGACAAGTGGACAGATTTACAGCACTGTGGGGGAGGCAAGCTTAAATTTAAATGTGTAAATCACTATAGCCAACAACAAAGTGAAGAATTTAGTTTAAAAATTTGTAAACAAGTATGTGTTCAAACAACAATAACTATAATAATAATAATAATAATAATTATTATTATTATTATGATTAGTAGTAGTAGTATGTGCAGTTTAAGGTGATGAATAAAAAGGAACAATATTTAATCAAATATTACAGTTTGCTTAACAGGTAGCTTCTATATTTTTGTAGCATGTCCATTGATAAATCCTTATCTTTCTTTATTATTAAGGAACTGGTTGCTATGTAGCACTAACAATACTGTCCCAGGAGTGTGCCTAACACGAGTGGCACTTTCAGTTCAGTTTAATGCATGCAGTTCAGTTTTAAATGCATGAATATCCATCCACCTGTCTTCATTTTCTTCATCCCTGAAGCAGGAACTGCAAACAGGAGACCCCAGCTATTTTCCCATAAGAATATGCTGGCTTGTTTGAAAATATTTAAGGCCTTAATTATGGTTTGCAGATAGATTAAATAACAACAACAATAATAATAACAACAACTTTATTCACTTTGCACTGTCATAATCTTTGCATGGCTTGCAAAAGGTGGGACAAATAAAATACATACTGATTGTTTAACTTACATACGCTAAAATCATAATGCACAGTTTGAGCATGTTAAATCCCAGTGTTTGTTGGAATTCGTACCTTCCTGTTACTTTCATCACGGGGACAAATCTATCAGATTTTTTCTGCTTTACTCCCCTCTTGTGGCGACTTTGGTTTCACTGAGACGACACTCAAGCTACCTTCCATTTTTTTTATTTATTTTCTTGTTCTGCTGGTTTGTTTATGTCATCATTTATTCATTACGTTATTAATCATTAAACGCCACAAAGGCATTAGAGTTAAAAATAGTTTGTCTGAGACAACTATAAGTTATTACAGAAGACAAATGTTTTTTTTAACCACTATCCTCCACTTTAATTAAAAACTAAATGGTTTAGAATACATGTATACCAACAACAATAAATTACATTAAAAATGAATACAACAAAAAAGATAATAAACAAGGGTGACTGGTGCCCATATGTAAGACCTTTCTGCACTACTGGCAGAAGCACTTGTACTCCTAAAGCAAATGTTGACACCGTTTAAGCTAATTAATGGTGCCCTGCTGAGACTGTTGTATAGGAGAGCCTGCTGCTCAGTTTCGCTGTTCCCAGTGCTAAAGCACTCCCGTGTCTTCTCCGGAGCTGGCTCTCAGTAAAAGCCTGCTGGCATTCACTTTCTGACATAACTCACAGGGAGCGGCACCCCTCTTTTCATCCTTCGTGGAGAAATTCATAGAATAATTTTGTCAGCTTAACTGGCCCACTTGATTCAATTCTAAACAGGAGCTATACTGATGGGACCGTATGGTATGGTGTAATGGTTTTTATGCAATCTGTTTAGAGTAGCCGACGGACGGTCATGGCAAACAATGGTGTTTTCTTGTACCATCACTGAGTAAAAGAAGCACAACTGAAAAGGAGGGTTTGTTTATGAGTTTGTGTTGTGTGCAGTTTTTATTATTTATTACATGATTTCATCCAATAAATAAGCATGACACCTTCAGCCAATTTGTATTATTATTATTAACATTATTATATGCTTACATTCAAATAAATGGGTCATTCTGCATTTGAAATGGGATACCATGTCACAGGTTGCAGGGCTTAAAAATGCATTTTAGATACAGCTCCAGAAGTCAACCTGTGCATTCACGCAGTCACTGTGTAATTAAATAACACATTTCCCTCATGATTTTTTTTATTTTTTAATAGTGAACTGCATGCACAGTGAGGCTGTCCGGAATTTGGTTATGAATCGCTCAAGTAAACATTAAATGAAAAACTGTTATCGTCTCATTTTTTTTTCTCCGTACCTCATTTTCTACAACTTTCTACAGGTCCATTAAAACATAATAATTGAATAATTGAACAGGCTACATAATGTAACATAGTCATAAATGAACTGGCAATGAATCCTGTTAGGGAAGCGAAAGGAGGAAGGGCGCTTAGCATGTCAGCTTTATTCACAACTCTGCCATCTGGTGGGGGAATGCATACCAGGACTGACGCGTCGCCGAGTGTGAGCCGGCCATGAGGGGTGACCACATGCCACGCTCACCGCGGTGCCTCTAGGGAAGCCAGGTGATGACACGGATGGCTGTGGCGGCCGCCTGCCGGACGATGGGGACGGGATGGGTCAGCCGTGTCTCTAGCAGGGGCACATGCTCCAGGAGCTGCTGGCGAGCAGACGGCACCTCGGCCAGGACGGTGAGGGCCCGCAGTGCATTGGCGCACACGGCCATGTCCTCACTGGTCACCAGGGCCAACAGTGGGCGGATGGCGCCAGATTCTAGGGCCTGATACTTCCCTGGGAAGGACCAAAAATGGGCTTAAAGAAACGGTACGCCAACGGCGATCGAGATAAAAGAGATGGCGCGAAATGTGCGAATGAAGTGCGATTCCTGCAACGCAGATGTGATCATGCTACTAGTACTTATGCTACCTTTATACAGTATATTTATAGATAGCTTTTAAAGTATTTATATAGTAGATATGGTACCAAATCCAAGGCTGGCCGCATAAAAGGTGTGATATTACGCTGCCTTATAAAATAATGGCATCACAGTTGTACTGATACTCCGCAATGTACGAGGCAAAGCATGATGGGCCCTATTCTGCAGCAGCAGGAAAGAGCCACGCGAAGCCGTTTTGCTAATTTCATGCCAACATAATACATACCATGCATACCATAACATAGCTCATTTTCAGACCATGCGTGCACAGCATCAAATTAACCAAAAAGTCAGTTTTTCTCACCATCAAAATAGAAAAATGGATTTGGGCGCGCCCACAAAGTTGCTTTGTGCTTTGGCTTTGCATTAGATCGCCAAAATATAGCCTTATGTGTTATTAACATTCTGTATTCTTATTTATCTGTATAACATATAATGTATATCTCTGTATTTCTGTATCTTAACAATATGCATGGTTATAATAATTTCAGTGGTAGTAAAACACACTTGGCTATTTTGAGTTGTTGAAAAACCAATTTATCAAGTAAATTTTTTAAATACAGATATTGCTTAAAGCTGGGTTCCGATAACCAGCTCGAACATCAAACACTATACAGTGCTGAGGCACATACACCCCGCAGCACTTCCTACTGTTGGCCAATTTCTAAGGATTAAGCAGACACAGAAATAAGTACTGAGGACAATGCCGGTTATGTATGCAAACTCAAACACCGCACAACATCTACCAGACACTATGTATGTTAAAGGAACCTCCACTATAACAATAATTATAGTGCTAACAAGTGAAATGACAACATTTCCTCTCCAGCCGTTCTCTCTCTTCCTCTGTACAGGCATTTCCTGTTTCTCCTCTTTGGCTACATACCTTTTGTGATGACTGCCGTGTTCATGATGGTGCCGGCAGCGTTAGCTTTGACCCCTGGGTCACTGTCGCCCAGCAGTTTGACTAAGTCTGGGAGAACCACTTCCTCACACAGCATCTCCTTCCCTTCAAGTGGGACACTTTCAGAAAACGAGACACACCCATCATAGTTACCACAGTCACTGAGCACTCAGTAACCTTCTGTCTAGTTTGCCTTAGTCCTGCAGATGTGCCTCTAAACAGAAAGCGTCAATGCATCCTTGCAGCATTAATTATCTAACACTAATGCCCCCATCCAGTTCACAGAGCTATGGTGGGTCTGGAGGAGACACTTCATCTTTTGTAATGTTCTCATACACTTAAAAATATACAAGTTATTTAGACTTTTTTGATTCATCTAGGCTGAGGCTAGGCTGATCACTTTTCTCAAGAATTATGTGCAGGCAGAGAAAGCAAATTTCAGCAGGATGTTTCTGTCCTGCTGCAAAGGCTCATGGAACCAATAGGTGATTTGCCTGCGAAAGCAATGGAGATTGCTCTAGCAGACAGCTAAAATGAATACCCCTATGTGGTGACTGAACCCAAAGCAAGTACTTCCATAAACACATTAAGAGAATTCCACAGAATACATTATATCTGTAAATGCCTCCAGCAGATTAATGCATACATTATTAATGTACTCAGCAGGGACACATCCACATATCCATCTCATAAAAACTGACTGCCTTCAGATAATTTTTTCAAAAATTGAGGTTTCCAAGCTATCTTCTGTGATTTCAGCGAGGCAATGCGCATTTAAATGGCGAGCATTATCTACAGTTCCTTTCATCGTCCCGAGATCACTTAGGGAAGTTATCCACAAAAAGATTCATGACAACATTTATCCTCAGGCCGCATTTCTCTATTTTAAATTCCACAGCAATTAACTGTTCCGGATTTGGCATAAGCCAGGTCACATGTTTTTTTAGGGACAGAAGGGGCGCCTTGACATCTGTGAATATGTTGCTGCTTATTCTTTTAGTGTATTATTAACTTAGTAAACAACCATTACAGATAGAACATATGTGTGAATTAGTATTCGTACACAGATTTAAGCTCCACCTACTCCTCCAAGGAACATTCCTGAGGTCACAAGATGTGCTGTCCTCTTATTAAACTACATTGCCCATTAGAGCTTAATAAGACTATTATCTTGTTAGTCGTCTACATTCCCTCTTCTTGAGGGTGTCTGTGAGTATTCAGTGAAAGACTACTGATGTGCTTAAATAAGAATGCAGGCATTTCTTTTTGCCAGTCATGCTGTCTGTCAGTCTTGGCATGTGCATGTACAGGTGTGCGTGTGCGCGTGTGCGTGCATGGCTGCCCACCTGATGGCCACCATGACACGAGCAGCACCGCAGCGAATGCTGGATGAGGGGTGAGAAAGCAGGTTGTGCAGGACGGGGACTCCATCGCTGGCCAAAGCAGGCTTGGCATCCATCCGCACGCAGCTGCTGAGCGTGGCCAGGATCAGGCCCTGGATCTCTTCCTCCTCCTTCTCCTGCTTGGAGAGCTTCATCACCAGTCTTTGCACCAGACCCAGAGACAGCAGACAGTTCGCACCTGATGTAGATAGAGCAGACAGACAGATGGGTGAGAGGGAAGCCAGCAAATTCCCTGAATGCTTCATTATGCCTGACAGGTAGCCACCATGTAATGGAAAACCTTCACAAAGTGCCACATGAAATGAAAATGAATCCCAGTAAACAGAGGATGATAGCATTACATTATGCTTGCAAGAAGAAATGACAGACACTGTGAAATCTATCAAGCAACGATTTTTCCACTAAGTTGGAGACAATGCATTTGTAAGTAATTGCTTGGGCATGAAAAAAAAAAGCTTCAGATGGAGGAAAATATCAGAAATAAAGATTTTTATTGTCTGTACAGCACTGAAATGAGAGGAAGCTTTCTGGCTTCCCCTGAGGTATCGTAAGTCGGAGCTGTTACTCCTAAGTATAACCTGTCTGCTGCCTGTCAGCGTCACACCACAGCAGCTATATGCTATACGCAGCGGCACTTTCTATTTCTGCTACTCTTTACATCTTAGAAAAATTATAAAGATCTAAAGACATCAGGACTATAAATAACATGGAATGGAATTATGCACTGACCATAACTGTATCAAACTAAAAAAATAATAATTTGTTGGGGGCAGCTGTATGTCTTGGCACTCAGACAGGACCCCAGGGACTAGCTGCCCCTACTTTTTCCACTATGCCAGCTTCACAAGGTGGCCTCCTGGGATACTTTTGCAGCTGTCCTGAAGGAGTTCCCACATACAGTATATGCTGAGCTCTCATTAACCATTTTGCTTCACTTTCTCCAAACTCCAAAAACAATTTCTACTGTGTTTAGGTCAGGTGGTCGGGCCATGTGGTGTGTCAACCTCTCTCCTGTGTAGGTGGCTTGGTGTGTCCAAACTTTCAACTGGTACTGTAAATCAAATACAAGTGGAGGGAATTATCAGGAGTAAATTATATTTTGGCCTTTAAATAAAATCCAGATTTGTCTCTGGAAAGAGACATTTTTCAGTCCCCCAAAGACCAATGCAGGACCAGGGAAGTGAAGGAGCAATCATGGGCAGGAAAAATGCACAAGGATGGGGCTGGACGCAAGACCCCTGGGGCAAGTGCACTCAACAGAGGAGTCCATAGCAAACTGGCCGAGAGCATGACGGAGAGAGGAGATGGAAGGCCAATGAATCACACTAGTTCTGAGGCTAAAAATGAGCCTATTAAATGCATAATTTATTATATAATATTCCTGATTTGCAGTTGTTTTCTGGATATTTACCCAAACAGCCAAAGTATCTTTCCTAAGGACATCATAATGCAGATTGTCTGGGAGTTTTATCCAGCACAAGTTAGGGTTCCTAGTTTTAAAGTCTCTCGAGTCATGCTGCTCTCATAGGCATTCTGCAACAAGTCAACTTAGCATTTGTGTATTTGGCATAGAAGTACTCATGTAACAGCTTAGTAATGGTGAATCCCAGGAGACTGATCACTCTACAGTATATCCTGACAGTGCAAGGCCATGCTCTTGAATTCAGAAATGTTGCAGTCTTTGAATACTCCAGTAGTCCAATCTCGAGGGAAAAAACAGGAATATATTTTAGGAATGCTGGGGGTTTTTACAAAAATAAACTTAATAAACTCATAGTTGTGTGTTCTGTTCATATCCTAAAAAACAATGGAACTGGTTAAACTTATGAACTCACCAATCAATCCACCATGGCCTAGCTGGGTTTAATTGGACCTTTCAAAAATTCCACCTAACCAGGAAATTGTATATTTTCTTTACTAGCAAATTTTATTCTGAAAGCTCTCCAATGGTTTTCTTTTACTGAAATCATAAATGGGATATACACATACTATCTAGGTTAGACTACTGACCTGCCCAGAAGACCCCTGTAACTAAGTTTACTCACTAGGCAATCAAGGTTTTGTTTCAACTAACCAGTTGAGTATAAAGAGTCAGAGTCACAGAGTACTCAACTGGTTGGTTGAAACAAATCTTTGGTCTGGATTTGTACTTTCTGAAACTGAACTTGTCTGTAATGGATTACTTTTGTGAGTAACTTCCCCAAAACTGTGGACAGCTATATCTGAAGCTGATATATCAGTGTTGGTACTCAAGATGAGAATGTATGTGTGAGTTTGTCTCTACCATGGTGGTTTAAGAAATTAACTGTCTGATCTGTTTGTTTTGGCGCATAAAAGTAATTTTTGTATGCACCTAACCTGAGATCTTCCACTATGTAACTGGAGAATAGGGGATCCATTGTGTGACGTCAGTGTGCATATTATGAAGAATAACCTTTACTGTTTTAAGGGTATTTAATCAACTTCATCACATTTATTACCTAGATTGTTTGTAATAATTCAATAATTCAATTACTAGAGTCTAACTGAGTGTCTGACTGACATATACCCACACCTGGATGCAATGATCAATTAATTAAAAGGGGGGCGTTTGCCTCTGGAACTCTTGCTACATTTAATATGATACTTATGTGCAATGAAGGTGCTGCCATATTTAAAAAAAGTCTTTCAGTCTGTAGCATCATTTATTTTGTATTCAAAAGCAGAAGCTAATCCATTTTTTATCGCATATTGAGCATATTTTACATTGTACCACTACCAAATTTTGGGTTAGGTTTGTGAGTTTAAATATGCTTTCAGCTGTGAAGTTGTGTGTATTCTCCAGTGAATAATACAATAGATTTCCTTGTTATTTAAAACCTCAAGTCAACAGGTTTACTTTAAAAAAAAGTACAGTTTGGAATGCATTATGTTATGCTCAACATCTTTTAAACCACAGTTTACATAGCTTGCCTCTTAGCATCATACTGTATTTCGAAATTATATTGGTAAGAATAATATGTAATCTATACATAAAAGAATGTATGATACGACTTATCAAAAGATGTAATTGAATGGCACACATTCGCCATGTTATTTTATTTTAATTTTTTTTGCTCCCTATCTGTACTTTTAAAGCAGCCTTTAAAGTTGGTTGAGCTCAGCGTGAAACCCTGGCAAGCTGAATGAGAAACATTGAGTGACTTCATCTGCTCTGAGCAGATGTGGCCCGAGCTGATGAAGTATTCATTGGAATCTGTTTGTACAACAGGCATACAGGGAACTGTTCAACCTTCTATTCTGCTCGAAAGTTATAGTGTCTCAGAAGGTCTTAAAGTGGATTGTGCCGCAGGTCAGTCATTGAGAGTTACACCATGTTAGTGGGTATGCTGTACGTTGTGGATTAGAAGCAGCATAGGAACCCAAACAGAGTCAGCATGATATATGACTTCTTAAAAATCAGGGATCTGGTCATTTGTGCACGAGGGATGTAGGGGTCTCTGTGTTGGTGCACTGTGCAAAGAGTTATGATAGGCCTTTGTTTTAAGTCCCTGGAAGATCTCAACTTGCTGGAGTTCTTTGACTGAAATCAAATGAATCCTCCTGAGGAGGATCCATCCAGGCTGCAATGATGAGGGAATTTGGAATAAGAGAAAATTCTGATTCATAGATGTGAGTTTCTGATAAATGATGATGAGCTGAGGAATGTAAATGTGCTACGATGCTGTGAGGCGGTAGGTGCAGGTCATGCCGTTTGATTGAGTGTGTGTGGGGATATTGCTTTCACAATTAAACCTGAGATTCGCAGTGGGCCATTTATAAAAACATTAGCTCAGATGATGTAGCTCTCGTGTATAGGAATATTAACTCAGGACAGAGCTCTTGTTTATAGGAACTTTAGCTGAGAAGATGGAAGACCATATTCGTAGTCCTAGAACACGTTATCAGTAGGTCTAACATATCAGGAGGTAGACCTCAGTAGAGTTTTAAATGGACAAACAGGGAGCCACAAAGCATCAGACACATTAAAATAGCATATCAGGGACATGTAGCTTCAGTAATGTCAAGTTATGTGATCAGTCTGAACACCTGTGTGACCCCAGGAAATTGAGGGCCGAGCTGGGGAAAGACGAGACAGCAGATCTCTCTGAATGGTGAATGTCCTGCTGGTACAGCCTTGGGGGCTGCTGTGCGCACATACACACTGCTGCATGGTTCTTCATCCAAGCTGGACGGAGGTGTGATTGGGCTTTCATGCTGGATGCAGCTGCTGGCAGCCTTTCATATGACAGTGGCAGCCATCCTAACACTGGAGAAACTCCATGAATGCTAATTTTAATTTGAATTTCAGAACTGACGTTGCAGTTTTGTCAAAGAGGCTCCTTCAAAGCAGAGAGCAGGGGACAGGCCAGTTTTTTTGGGTTACATCTTATGTAAGGTTACTTCATGTCAATGTGATCTGCTATGGATGATACACTCAGTGCCTTGTTTTGTGATGTTGCAGTCTTTGAGTGTTACATCTTTGAATATTCCAGTAATCTTGAGGAAAAAAAAAAGTTATAGCGTCATCTGATGGAATAATGTCATTAATAATTTCAGTCCCTGAAATGAGGCCCTGTCCATCTACCTAGAGACAGTATGTTTGTTTTCTTGCTCTGTACTATAAGTAGGCTGATTAAATATACTGGGTCGTGAAGATCAGCCAAATCATGCTGTAGCTTCTTTCTAATGGGAACTTTGTATTGACACTAGAGGAAACAAAGCTGGATAAATCAAATGCAATACCGCTACAAGCTTATGCTGCACCATACAGCGTGATTTAGCATGTCCGTGGCATACAGATTAGCTTGCAGTAAAGTCAGAGTAATATATTTCACGCTTATTTATCGTCACAGCCGAGGCGCCATGTTGACTAAGTCAGTAGAAGCTCACTAAATTAGCTCACACCGAACATGAACCTCCCAACTGCTTCCGTGGCCATGTGACATTAGCTGTGTGACATTAGCTGTAAGAATCGTACTGCTGGAAAATGAAGAAAAGTGTACATTTTTATGGCTCTTATATTTTCAATGTTCCTAAAAGTCCACAGCTAAATTATGTGTGACTGTTCAGTATACAGATGGTTATAATGGTTTGAATTCCGATTTTTAGATCTTACGGTGACCATAGCAATATGACAAAATTGTAAAAATATTTAAAGTTTAGCGTGGCAGGCAAATGTAGCAGTGTACGTGGTGTGAAACGTTGGGACGGTGCCGGGATGTACGCATTTCCTATCGTGAGAGATGCCTCACTCTCACCACCGATCAACAGAGTTCAGTTGTGTCTGTGTTAAAGTGTGTATTTTTTTCTGTGTTTCTGGTGGTTCGAAGCCCGTCTCAACTAACAAAATTTTCAAGTTACGATGGGGTCATCGCAACGCATCTCCATCGTAAGTTGGGGACTACCTGTATGTCTGTGATTGCAACAGTGTAATCAGTTTCATGTTATGGATTTCTGTTTAGCATGATGCCCTAAAACATGCAAGAACACAAGTACACTATATTACCAAAAGAATTGGGACACCCCAACAAATCATTGAATTTAGGTGTTCCAATCACTTCAATGGTCACAGGTGTATAAAATCAAGCATCTAGGCATGCAGACTGCTTCTACAAACATGTCTGGGGCAGGCAGGTGGTTTAATGGTTAGGGACACAACCGAGTAGTCGAAAGATTGCCGGTTTTAGTCCTTGACCTGCAAGTACCGCTGAGGTACCCCGAGCAAGGTACCGTCCCAAGCGCTCACATAGCTGCCCCCTGCTGTGTTACGATGTCACATGGGTTAAAAGCAGAGGACACATTTCATTGTTGTATGCTGTGGTGTGTCAACAACGACAATTAATCACCTTTCTAGAAGAATGGGTTGCTCTCAGGAGCTTAGTAAATTCAAGCATGGTACTATGATAGGATGCCACCTGTGTAATAAGTCCATTCGTGAAATTTCCTCGATACTAAATGTTCCACTGTCAACTGTTAGTGGTATTATAACAAAGTGGAAGCAATTGGGAACAAGAGCAAGTCAGCCATGAAGTGGTAGGCCACGTAAAATCACAGAGCTGGGACAGCGCATGCTAAGACGCAGCGTGCAGAAGTCGCAAACTTTCTGCAGAGTCAATAGCTACAGACCTCCAAACTTTGTGTGGCCTTCAGATTAGCTCAAGAACAGTGTGTAGGGAGCTTCATGGAATGGGTTTCCATGGCCGAGCAGCTGCATCCAAGCCTTATATCACGAAGTGCAAAGCAAAGCTTGTGTAAAGCATACCGCCAATGGACTCTAGAGCAGTGGAGACGTGTCCTCTTTAGTGATGAATCACTCTTCTGTGTCTGGCAATCTGATGGATGAGTCTGGGTTTGGCAGTTGCTAGGAGAACGTTACTTGCCTGACTGCATTGTAAAGTGTAAAATTTGGTGAAGGGGGGATTATGGTGTATTGTTTTTCAGGGGCTGGGCCTGTGAAAGGAACTCTTAATGCTTTGGCATATGAAGTCATTTTGGATGATTTCATGCTCCTAACTTTGTGGAAACAGTTTGGGGTTGGCCCCTTCCTGTTCCAACATGACTACGCACCACTGCACAAATCAAGGTGTATAAAGACATGGATGAGCGAGTTTGGTGTGGAGGAACTTGACTGGCCTGCACAGAGTCCTGACCTCGACCCAAAAGAACACCTTTAGGATGAATTGCGGAGACTGCGAGCCAGGCCTTCTCATCCAACATCAGTGCCCGACCTCACAAATGCTCTCCTGGAAGAATGGTCAAAAATTCCCATAAACACACTCCTAAACCTTGTGGAAAACCCAGGACTTCTCATCCAACATCAGTGCCTGACCTCACAAATGCTCTCCTGGAAGAATGGTCAAAAATTCCCATAAACACACTCCTAAACCTTGTGGAAGCCTTCCCAGAAGAGTTGAAGCTGTTTTAGCTGCAAAGGGTTGGCCAACTCCATATTAAAGCCTATGAATTAAGAATGGGATGTCATGTGTGTGTAAAGGCACACATGAGGCACACAGTACTTTTGGCAACATAGTGTAGTGTCTTCTCACCCAGTAGGTTTTTATGGGTAATGGAAGCTCCGATAGAGGACCTACCAAAGGCCGATTTTCAGCTCGTCTGTTCCGCTGCATGTTAGTTGGAGGAAATTTGTGTAATGCACCTTTTAAAAAATTATTGACACCTGTGTGATTTTCACTTTGTCTCTATTTTTCAAGTTTTTCAAGCTTGAATTGAATTTGATGTCTTTTGTGGTATACACTATACAGAGAGAGTCTGACAGAAGGGTGATCCAGAAGGATGATCCATTCATCCATTCATCCATCCATCTTCCATAATCACATGTCCTATTCAGATTCACAGGGGGTCCAGAGCCTACAGGAGCAAAGCAGGGAACAGCCCAGGATGGGGCACCAACCTATCACAGGGCACAATCACACAACATTCCCACCATGGGCAATTTGGTAACTCTAATAAATTTCAGCATATCTTTGGCCTGGGGGGGGGGGCACAATGACACAGGCAGAACATGCAAACTCCACACACATGGAGCCATGGCAGAGACTCAAACCCTGGTCCCAGAGGTGTGAGGCAACAGTGCTAACCACTGCACTACAATGCTGCAAATATATATTTAATTCTGGTAATTAACAACAGATTGAAACTGTCAGTGCACAGATTCTAGACACACACAACTTCAGCAAGCATGTCTCTGAAGCTACTGCAGGTAACAGAACCCGGATAAGGTAAAAATCCTCTTCCAGGCCTCGTGGGTCTCCCTGCAGCCTCCTCCCCTGTAAAATATGAAGACTGAACACTGCATTCAGGTAAATATTTCCTAGCATTCCTGCCTTCCCCAGCTTTGGCTCATCATAACATTGTGGAATTCTAACTTATATCTAACTCTACTGTAATTGCACAAAATTGCTCTTTTATTTATTATTATTATTATTTTTTTTTTTTTTGTCATAAGTATGTGTGCCTGTGTGTGTGTATACTGTGTATAGGCTACTGGACACCGAAATTTCCTTCTGGATAAATAAAGTATCTCTATCTATCTATCTATCTATCTTCAAACTGCTGTCAGGTGGCAAGTACAAAGATAAGGTGCTACATAATGCGAGAGTAATGATAGGGAGTCATTTACATGTGTTAATCACTGACGTTTACTGTGGGCAGTGTTCATCCTCAAGATGTTCTGCACTTTGCGAGGTCGCTATCGTCATGTTTCTATGCTGTGACAAAATGCACTAATTTAAAGGATGTTTCACTACATTTGAAAATATACTCTACTAGTTTAATGCCCATGCATTGCACAACTTCACATAATTTTCAGATGGACGCAGGTTTTTTGAAGGTTTTGTAGGGTTGTGTGCTCGATTAAGCATCCTGTTTGTAATGACTGTAAGGTGTGACTCAGCAATATGTGACAGGAGGAAGGAAATGACAGCTGCTTATGGTAACTTTGGACAGCCCCTGATAAATTACAGTGTTATGCAGTAAAGCATGGCTGCTTCAGAACTGCTTATTCCGTCTCAAAGACTTTTAATAAAAATCTGCTCGTTGAGTCCTCAGTACACTCAGGCATGGGCACCTGCGCTCTGGCTGGCTGTGAGAAGTGTTACCAGACTGTAAAGTAGTGGTAAAAATGTTATGGAAAAATGCCCAGATCCTGAAGCGTATAAAAAAGAAAGTGGTAGCGCATTGTGTTTGTGCATGTGATGGCATGCTGGTGCGTGTGTTCAGTGTATTTTAGCATAATTCATGCATATATTGATTTTCTCTCTAAGATGAAGAAGAAACAAATGTATGACAGAAGAAATGAACAAGCAGATCCCCATAATCTGATACAATGTTCTAAAGATGTTCTTCTAATGGTACTTCCCTTGACTATGTGTTGGAATACATGGGGAGCTCTGCTAACCTGGGGGGTAGGCTGCATCATGGGATGGCTTTTCAGGCTCTCTGAGCACTACTGGGTCGGCATTTGCCAACAGAGTAACCCTGCAAGATGTAAAATCCTGATCAAAGCATCCCTCTTTGGTCTGACAGGCTTTCACAGGATTAGGGATTAGAGGGGCAGGATGCTGACAGCGGCTGGGGGAGTAAGAGGGAGATTTTTAAAGTTAATGTGTGCAAATTTGAAAGGGGCCATCATCTTTGCGGGAATAATCACGCATTATCAGAGAAAGAGTATGCTTTTAAATTAATGTCCAGAGATTAATTATTTCCTCAGTTCATCAGTTTATTTTTATTTAATTTTGTAAATGTGCATGTGGCACGTTGTCTACAGTTGTGTTATTTGGTATTTACTGTATTTGTGTTCTTATGGTCTTCTGATTAATGTCTCTGGTCTGCAGGATGCATGTAAGAATTCCACTGGACATTATTATACTTGACCATGACACTTTAAAGCTTGAACTTGAAACTCCATATTATGGATTCAAAATATAGAAAGTTGACATAAGGTGCTGAATGGATGAATGAGGACCCAGGTATTTTTCTTAAAAGAACCTTCTGGTCTTGCTGTTTGGAATATAGAAGATTACAGCTTCACAGTTGCACAACATTCATTTCAGGAAGGTCCCACTTCCTTATTTCATCCTCTCAGCCAGAACATTCACATATTTAGCAGATGCTTTTGTCCAAAGCAGCACACAAGTAAGGATAAGAGACACGAGTCAACCAGTATCCCCGAAGCAATTAGGCTTTAAATGCCTTGCTTAAGGGCCCATCATGCTAGTTATGGGATTTGACCTGGTGACCTTCAGCACATAGCAGCTTTTAGGATGCTTCACACTGTTTGTTTCCCACCACCTGCCTCACTGGTAGTGAACAGCGTCCTGCGAATTACACCTGTGCTATTTCAGCATGAGGTACTGCTAGCAAAGGCATGCACAAGTTAGTGACTGTGTGAAGGATCCAAAGGCTGCCCCTTTAGGCTAGACATGCAGTTTCAACACAACACAGATTTCCTGCTAATCGTTATGTTAGTGTGGCAGGTGCATGCTTAAATATTCTAGCTAAAAACAAAAACCTAAAAGTCTGAGGATATATTAGCTCTTTGCCAGTTGGTGCAGAAAGAAAGTCCCTGAAATTCTTTGACTGAGCTGGGTGACCGTGACCACACTGTATAACAATTACTGCACACAGCAAGTATTAATACCTTAATAAGTTCCTGGTATACACCGGATAACCCTTTGTATTCACAGAAGCCAAAACACTGGTTTTTCTTAACGATTCACTCACACAGAGAAATGCAATATCTCGCTTTTATGTATCACCCAGGGCGCTGATGGTATCTTCCAGGAAATGGTTTAACTTGCAAAATCAATTTAGCTGTAAGGTTCAAATGCTTTATTCACGCTAAGAAAAGTTTGCTTTTTCGCAACAGCATAATGCAACATTTTTTGTCTGTTAACATACACATTAAGACGATGCACAGAATATTAGTGTCAGTACTGATTATGGAAAATTACTGCCAGTAATTTCACAACACTTTGCAGAAATAAAAGATTAACCAATCCCATTACAAAATACAGAAGTGAGCGAGTTTTGCTGGGGAAAAAAATCTTACAAAAAAAATAGCAAGAGTTTTTTGATTGATTTCACAAGAATATTTCAAAACAAAGTGTTCTCCCCAGCTCGTAATCTTACATTAAACTGGTTGCTTGAAAATATTGAATATAACACTGCAGGTGGCTATGGGAGGCCATTAAGAGAGGAGCCCCGTCACCTGAAGGGTCCAGGGGTAATGAGGGGAGCACACTTTAAAATGAATCCTACAACAGGGACAGATGTGCCTGGTGCTCCTATATATTGCACCGTTTCTGAAATAAACACAAGATGAGGAAGCAGGTGAAGTTTCCACCTTCATGTTTATAGCTGTGCATGAAAAAGATGAGCAATTTCCTGATTGCTGTTGTGGTGCTCCTGTCACAGGCACTGTTGGCACGGAAACAGCACCTAACGCTACAACCTACTCCCTCATCCACAGCCATCATCTGCTGGCGGCGCCGGGGGGGGGGGGGGGGGGGGGGGGGGGGGGGGGGGGGGGGGGGGGGGGGGGGGGGGGGGGGGGGGGGGG
>JAODKN010000041.1:19383402-19402080 GCA_026774425.1 Petrocephalus zakoni | reverse complement strand
CTTCCCTTCTCTCTCTCTCCCTGTGAACCCACATCTCGTTGCCTGGTAAGAGCGTTAAATATCAGGACAATGAAAGAGTGACAGCTCAGCTGCCGTGCCCGTATGCACGCGTATGAGTTCTGCTCCTTCTGGAATATATCTGTTTATTTGAGGGGATTTCATTTTAGTTTTTTTCAAGGACAGACCTGGATTTCATTTTTTCTTTTTTTCTTTTTTTTGCAGTGAGTGATCCTCCTCGCTGCTCTTTTCCTGCTTCACCCCATCTCTTTCTTAATTTGAGTCCTTTTTTTTCCTCCCTCCCTTCTCTCCTTCCTCAGTCACCCCTCCCACCCTGTTTCGGTAGCGCTCACACGCACACACACGGGCACACACAAGCTAAGACAGCCTCCTCCCCCATCACCGCAGTGTGTCCCGACTGCCTTGAAGCTAACGAAAGGGGGATCGGCGCAAAGGCGGTATCGCGCACACACACAGAGATACACACACACACACACACACACAGACACGCACACTCGCTCAGGCACGCACACTCACCGCCAGAGAGAGACAGAGGGATGAGGATGTCGCTGTACCAATACTGAGCAGGGACTGCACACTCCTTCTGTGAACCTTGCAAATGCGTGTCGACGTACCACCAGAGATGGACGGAGGCTGCTGAAACAGTAAGGCGACCTTCTCTTTCCATTCACGCTCTGTGCTACATGCTGCTGCTTCTCCCGTGGGAAGATGGTGTATTTGAGGGATCCAAATCTTTTTCCCCCAAAATGTGGTAGAATGACGTTCTCCCTCAGCACAAGAACTTCCTGATTATTCTGCTTCTGGTCTATAGGGCGTATTGTTACTGGAGAGAGAAATGCCAGATATTTCTGCATTCACATAAGCGCAGTCAAACCTGTGATAATAAGCGTTAAAATGATTACATCCTGACTAAAAATGCAGGCATTTCTGATAAGTGTAGGATATTTACGCGCCAGTACAAGTGTGCCGCGTGAGACTGCCGATGTCGCGCGTCACAAGTTCCCCTGCGGAGGCACAGCCGCTGCGTGCCCGGGGCTGCCGGCGCACAGGTGTGCCGTACGCGGCGCTGGCCCAGCTGAATGGGCAGAGCAGCATCGGCATTCCGCTGTCGGAAGGCGGGGACGTGGGGCGGGGGGGCCACGGGCAATAAAGCGTCGACAAAAACAAGGATGAATCGAGGAGCGTGTGACCGCAAGCGCGAGGACAGGGAACAGCAGGGACGGGAGCAGGCATGTCGGTGGGCGAACAGACGGGCGGCGGGCCGGGAGCTTCGCAGGGACGGTAAGCGAGCGGAGAGAAAGCTAGCAGATGGAGAGCGATGGCCGCCAGTGACTCTGAGGCTTCGATGGCACATGCCGGCCTGTTACATAAGAGCAAAATTTCAGCCCTCTAACTATCCAGAATGCACTGCCTTAGGAGGACAGCAGGGAAGGGCGGGGGGGGGGGTGTCAGCGAGACAAGACAATGGTACCGTGCAGCGACTGAAACGGACACGGCACGTACGCCCACCACGGTACCGCCTCTCCAAGTGTTTATCACATGGGTTTGCCGTACCTGCCCTGGGCTTATGTCTCAATCTCCCCAACCGACGTAGTGCGACGTCGGCTGCTTTGTGGGATTGCCAAGTCCCTAAGACAGCCTTCTACAAAGGTGGACAAGCTACCACCAGTGCGAGTGTCCAAGGCCCACTGGCCGAGGCTAAGGCCCAAGAGAGGCAGGGGGAAGGGGGCTTTTTGCAGGAGAGTAGCAGGGTGTCATTGATGATGACGTGGAGAGTAACGAGCTGCTGGTCATTTCTGAGCAAAAGCTCACAGCTGGGGATTTCATTCATTGCTGCACTGTGCAATCCGTACGGCGTCGGTGAGACATTCGCAGACTTTCAGCACAGGCGCTGTTTAGTGGGTCAGTGCACACTGACCTCGTGGACACACATTATGAAGACGCATACAGGAAAGACAGTCTAATGCTGCTGCCATTTTAATGGATACGATGGTTGGCAGCCATAACCAACACGCCTGGGAGTAGCTATAGATGAATAATAAATAAGGCAGAAAGATGAAGTGTAATTAAAGTAGATGCACTGCAGAAGTGTAGCGTACCGTCCAAACTGTAAATGCACCACAGACAATTTGAAGTGTATTACATTTAAATATACCAAAGAAATGGTTTTAATTGCGATCATGCCTTGGAAGCAAATGATTTCTGTGAGCCTCTGATGCCTCATGTTGCCCAGCGGCCTTTAGCAGACACAGTCCTGACAGGATGCCGAGGAGCTCTGTTCCATGCCACGCATATCTGTGCGTACAGATGCAGCCTCGGTACATAGGTTGCAGTAAGCCAAGCGGTCTCACATCATCAGGCGCTCACAAACCACAAAGACACAACTCCTGAAATCATTGCAATTACATGGAAACAGAGAGCACCCCTCAAAGCATTACGGACTACATATTTACAAAAAAATACACACAAAATACACCCCCAGAAAACTCACAAAATACACTAGCACAGAAAAACCACAGCAAGCCGGAAAGTGGTTTTTAAACGTGCCTCACAAACGACCTGTTATTGTGCTTGTTCCGTGAAGTTGCTTGAGATTTGCTGTTTGATTTATGCTATATTATTCCTGATTTCTACAGCAGAACCTCCAGTCAGATGCAGAGGAGGAAACACACAGTGACACGGGCCCACACGATGACACATGCTAGGGATGAGCTATCTAGGTCACTTGGCCCTGATTGGCTGCCATGAGCACATTCATCCAAAAGCGAGCGGTAGCAGCTATATGCTTGTGTATCTGCAGCTAAATGTATTCAAACACAACGCTGAGCAGTAAAGTGAACACTAGAATGGACTGGAATGATGAAAACCGTCCCTGGCGAGGTATATGCCATTATCTGCTGTTTTCCATTCTGTACCCATGATCACCCTGCTCTGATCAGGCCATGATTGGTCACAGGCAAACAATTCAAGCTACACAACTGGTCTGGTTTTAAGCAGGTGATATAACCTGTTTATTTATGTGATCCCAGTGTCAGCTGCCAATTAATTTACAAATCCCTAACATATCAGTGAGCATGAAAAACTTACCTTTAAAATCCTCAGTGACAGCCTCACAGTTAAAACAGATTTGAAAAGCATTATTCCAAATACTATGTATGCAGTATGTGTATCATATGTATATTATGGGCACCTTAGGCTCTAAGAGATTCTGAAGCTGGCATACAGGGCATGCACCCCGATAGCAATGTGCTACAAGCATGCTGCAAATGGCTGGGGACATTTATATTTGACACTAGATGACGGGTGTCTCACTGAGAGCCTCTCTCATCACATAAACTCTTCCGCCTACATCAGCAACAGAAAATTCTCTCGTATATTTTCATCTATATAACAATAATTGGAAGACTTCTCTAATACCGTTCTTTACTTCCTTTAGCTTCAAGATAACTATTTGTCACTGTTTAGAGGACCTCATCCATCTACAGAAGTAGGAAGACAGTTTTTATTTATTACGCTCCCTGGAGTTGGGTTATATTACAGGAAAAGACATGGTTGGATTCTCTTCTTGCGGTGGGGAACTAAAAGCACTTCTTGCGTAGCATCTGCGCTGAGGTGCGTGGGTCTCTTTGTGAAGTTCATTACTGCGCTCCCCATCTGTATTGTTTCATGCTGTGTGACTTGTGTTTGAAATGTAATATTATAGTGAAGCTGTAGCCATGTGCTCCAAATGTCCCTTGAAAAACCAAGACTGATTACAGCGGAACTTATCAGGTTTCTTTTTATGTTAACTGAGCTAAAGAACTGAAGCTTTCAGGTAAACTGAGGTCTACACCGCTAATTTGAGTTTGAAAACATCTATACGATTACCTTTATCAGGGGTCACCTGACATTTGGGGCGACAGTATGCTCTTTAAATGGGTGGGGGTCATTCCCATATGCTGTAATGTGTGTGCATACAGGAAAGTTACCATCCTTAAAACATAAGAAGCCAATTAGCAACAACTATCTTGGCGCTAGCAAATGCCACCTGCACCACCCCAACTTTGGCAACTGCACCTGCACTAACAGATTTGGTATGAAAAAAAAGACATTGGTAAATGTTGATTGGGGGAGGGGCAGGAAATATGGTAAAAAGATACTGATAGATGTCTGCTGCAGGGTAAAGTGCTTCAATATGAGTGTATGCCCGACCATCTGCCTGTGGAAAGATGCATGTTCCAGTTGTTTGGTGTTTGCTAGGTTTCATGAATGAGGGTGGAGGAGGAAGCAGCTCAGGCCACTGTCATCACAGTACTATATCTGTGATCAGGGATTTTACGGAGGCACGCACTCTGGCATACAACCAAGAAAAACGTTCATGCTCTTTGTATTTGAATATTACTAGGGCTCTGAGAGATACAAACACTGCATACTCTGTGATGTGGCCTCACTGCCACGCCACAGTGCTGTCTAAACAGCACAGAAACACAACTTTGGTGCCACAATGACGTGATCGCCATGAACCAAGGATAATTTGTTTGTTATGGTCTTCCTGGTATTACTATGATGTCGCTAACTATTAATGCAGGCTTCCACAGCAGGAACTGCCTGTCATTCATGATACCCGCTAACCCACCAGCATGTCGCTGCTGCTGTTTGACGTTAATGCAATAGACTAATTCCCATCCATTATTTCTGCTGGCATGCTAGAATGCGCACAACCACCCCATTTACCTGACTGCACACAGCTGGAAATTAGAGTTTTGAATACCTTGTTTTTGTACATTGAACTTTTCAGTTAATTGTCGTTGTTGTAATTTTTATGTGTTTATATTGTGCACTTTATTTGCAGCCATTACCCTGCATTTTCCTTCAGGGATGTATCTTTTATTCATTCATTCATTCATTCCTTCTAATACTACTCTAATACTAATAACTGACTAATTATATTACATATTTCAGGTATGAACTTTCCTTCCTTTGAAGAATGCAAAAAACCAGTAAATCAAACAAAAGAAAATCAAAATATTTGTGAAGTTTTAAATATATGCTTAATAATTAGTTTGGATGAGTACTTTCTTTTTCATATTTTTTAACATGAACTCTGGCCTGTGTTAGGCATATCTCTGGGTAACAGAATCAAACTCCATGAGTTATCATTGCATACACACAGTGATAGGTCCCGGTTGTGGTTTACCTTAAAATGCCACAGACCACCTGAAACAGAGCATGCCTGCTAAGATATCGATCCTGTCTTCAGTTAGGTTTTCACAATAGGTTGCTAGTGTTGGGTTCTGTGTCAACAGGATGCTGCACAGAAAAGCAGGGTGCTACGCTGACTTTTTTTTCCAGGGGCACAGTCAAAAAATTTAGGAGCACAGACAAAAATTTGGGAGCAGAGTCAGTTATGATTGTAAAGCACTTCAGCTTAATGCATCATCATAATACAGTGTCACGTACATGCGAGTGGAATGTAAAAGTTAAGAATGACAGACAAAACTATTTTTACGTTTGTATTTTAGAAATTTCAATGTTTTATCATAGATCACATTAATTAATTATTAAATAATTGCAATTAACTGTAATTACGTCTGATTTGTTAATGAATGCATCCCTACAGCGTAGATTCAGAAGAGATGCGTTGTGTTTTACTACAGCATCATGCTTCATATGCGGATTTCCCAACACAAAAAGCAAAGAGCCTGCGAGAGATACAGGGGCATCTTTGCAAAATAACATATTGCTAGCCTTCTCTTATTCAAGCCACTCGAAATCCTTCAACCAGTCAGGGTTAAATCGGTACCCCTTCACTTCACCAGCGGTTCTGATCTTCTTCCTCATTTATATTGTTATTCTCCCATTCCAGCACGTTTAATAAAAAAAAAATACATATGCTTTGTTTGTTGCCAGTTCATTTTGTGCTCTTGACTTTGAGAAAACTTTTTCTCAAAGTATCTCTGCAGAGGTGCATGCTGGGAGATTATGAGGTTCTAAAGCAGCCAATTGTAGCATGAAACACAACTGGCATATAAATATATGCAAATGTGGCAGTGTTTGTGAGAATTGTGACTCGCTCAGTCAGTGCGCTTTTCTTAGACGATGTTAGAAGTCACTCGCACCAGTGCGCAAAAATCTTTTCTCACGTTTGCACACCAACATTTTTACTCGCATATGCGAGTGAAATGGGGGCACTGTAGAGCCCTGAAAAGGTGGGAATCCACTGGTGTCTCTCAGAATATTGTAGGGAATGCGGCGCTGGCCGCGGCTGGCTCTCTAATACAGGGCGAAAGGCCCCTGCCTTTACTGTTATTAGTGTGTTTTGGGCATATAATTGTGAGTCCCGTGGTCAGTTCTGGTGAAAGCCCATGAGGAACCTAAGCAGGTTTGGCTGCTGGTACATGGGGAATGCCAGCAGCGATGCCGGCGATTTGCTAAGTCAGTGTCCCCTCAGAAGGCCACCCGTGTCACCGGATGGGTTGACCGACACTCTCCATAGTCCCAGCACACCTCTCAACAGGTATACAGGCTAAGCAAGTGGAAAGAAATTATCTTTCTGCTTTACAGAAATAATCTGTACTGTCATTTTCTTTCTCTAAAATGCTTAGAAATTAAAAATGAGGTATGACCGTACCATCCATCCATTTTCCTACCTGCTTATCCGAACAGGGTCGCGGGGGGTCCGGAGCCTATCCCGGAAGCTATGGGCACGAGGCGGGAACAACCCAGGATGGGGGGCCAGCCCATCACTGGGCACACTCACACATGCACAACCTAGGGGGGAAACCGGAGGAAACCCCACAACAGCACGGGGAGAACATGCAAACTCCACACACATGGAACCAGGCAGGATTCGAACCCTAGTCCCAGAAGTGGGAGGCGACAGTGCTATAAACCCAGCTTGGCCAGGATTAGACATTGTTTCCATCATATTTCAGAATAAAACGGAAATGTGTGCTATTACAGAAGCTGCAGAAGTCTCTCCTGAAGTCTCAGTGGGCACAATAGAAATAAGACCTATTTGTTTTGGCCCTGGATAGCAAACCTGCCTCTTGCTAATAGTGCAGGCTAGTTAGAAAATGACTAGTCTATGCTATCCTAACTCTTACAGGGGTCAATAAATCAGAGCCCCAACTCACCATCATCATTTAAGTTCTGACGGAGCTCGTTGGAAGCAGAGCAAGGCACATTCATCGTGCTGACTGGCCCGGTTCTCCGTCGGGCCTTTCTAACACCTCCCAGTCTGGCAGGCTAATTAGAAGTCCTTGTGGCAAATGCTCTGGCACAAAATGGCCGCTCTGCATCACAGAGGCAGCACTAAATATCAATATGTTTAACCCTGCAGTTATGAGGGAAGATAAACGTGAAGGCACCATCTGTGTGCACATGGTCTCTGTAGAAACACATTCAAATGTCAATCGTAACACTGCCTTAGCTCAGATTTCTGAGCAGAATTAGTGTCAATCAGACAGTATGTATTGGCTGGTCAATGAGTGAATAATTTCTCCTGATAAGGATAGGATCGTTTTCCGCTAGTCTGTTTGTGCCCTGACAGTGTAGGTCAGCTCAACTTATCAGGTTATTCAGTTTACAGCCTTTGGCTTGAAAGGGCAAAAAAACAACTTGGTCCCAAATTCATGGCACCACAGACAGAGGGTTAAGCTGTGCCACCCAAAATTGCCTTGGACCTCCAAAGAAAAAGGCTTATTATTAAAGGTTTATTGAAGTCATATGAAAATGTATTGGCTGTTTGTACTGCAAGAGAGAAGTTACTGTTTAACGCCAAGCATTCTTTGGAACTTCTTAATAATTTCTTACGTTATAACGATATGGAACGATTCTAGAGAAGTGAAACTGCAATGACAGTCATAAACAGAAACTGTTTATGGTCTCTGTGATGTAGCCTAATCTGATAATTATCTTTACTTGGAATGAAGTGGCTCAGACACCTATGCAGCCTGATATTATCACTGCGAGTGACCTCAATGAAGCAGAAATGGGGCGAAAAAGACAGAAATACGAGGCACCCGCTTTATCGCTACATTTGTCCTATTGTTACGTTTAAGTGGCTAAAGGCTTAAAAGGCAGCAGAAAATGTAATCTGTAATCTGTAATCGACTGATGAGACAGATGTTTACGTCATTGTATTGCTCAGGACAGTGACCAGTGAATTATGATAATTTACAAAATGCTGACATATTACATAGAAGCATGTTCCAGTAATTACAGCTACCAAGGGTGTCGCTCGGCCTGTTTTAGGGGTGCTACAGCCACCCCCCTCAAAAAATAATTGTACACTAATCAGTTCAAATAGAGTGTTCTCATTCATTTCTATTAAATCCCCAGTAAAGGCTTAGTGCACCTTTTCATAAATCTCTAGTGATGCTCCTAACAAGCTACTGTGCAACACTTCGCAGTCCTATTCAGCCTTGCATTCCCCACTGAAGCTGGGTGAACCCTCCATACCTGGCACAAAAATACTGATGCCATTACTAGAGGTTAGGCATGCCACGGGTTCACTCATGACTGCTCAGACTCAATGCAACACATTTAGTTTCTGCCAAGCAATAAAATCTATCATCCATTAATGTAGTTATTGTCCAGACCACTTCAAACCACCTTCCTGAAGTACAGCCTTAGGCACCCTATTCAGAGGCATAATTTCTAAGGAGAAAAGGAAAAACAGTCCTGAAACCGTTTCCACCTTCACTCACGTATGCTAATGCTCACACCATAATCTATCTAAGAAACACACACACACATATTTAGCTCATGCTTACATATCACCTGATTCCTACCAAGTAGTATAATGCAAGCAATACTCTGTAGATGCACAATACTAGAAGCATGCTGATAGCGACAGAGTGGCATGCTACCCATTTTTTATAACCCTTAATCAAAATGATACATGCTGGTCTGGAGTCCCTCAATATATGCACATGGCATAAAGCAAAGAACGCCTTGCACATGTTGCCTCTACCTCGCAGTCACACATTTATTAATTTTCACACACAACACACACACACACATACAGAAAGGCATTTTGAGAGTCATCAGTTCAGTGTATTTTGAACAGCAGGACAACAATGAAGCAAATGTCAAAATTACTCTGATTGTCCTAGCTTTAAAAAAGTCAAGCAATGGCTTGCTTAAAAGTTAAAGGACCAAGGACATTCCAATTTACATAAACAGTGGAATATAATACTGCTTAGCACTTGTTGCTAAATGCCTCTGACCCGTGATTCTAATTTTAAGAAGGGAGTATTTGCTTTGTTCATGTATGCTTGTGAAAGCCTGACAGTTTGTGGGGTGGGCTCAGCAAGTAATTCTGTGGCTTCACACCTCCCCATGTGATTCGGCCTCAGTTCTGTGTGTGCAGGTTGACCGTTAAACCATTCTTGGAGCTGATTTCCTCCTGCAGTCCAAAGACATGCAGTTAGGTGAACAGTTAGGTGGCTTCTTTAAATTGGTGATACATCATGACTGTGTACGTCAGTGTGCGTGTGCCCTGCGATGTGCTGGAAATTCCCCTTTGCATGTTCCCTGTTTTGGGCTCCGTCCTTCCTGGGAGAGAATCTAGGGCTCCCTGCAACCCTGCTCTGGATTAGTGGGTGCAATTTGGATAGATGAGATGTGTTGCATGCTGCTGAAAAGATTATTTATTTGTTTGTCTGGAAAGTTTTTGAAAAGCAAATGATATTCAATGAGAATGTATGCATATACAAGGATGCAAAAGCACTGCAGGCAGAATGCGTATGAAGGCGGGGCTTATGGTCCTGCTAGGCACCCTCTAAGAGTAGCTGAATGTAACTGACAGTGAAGCTGCAGTCTGAATGAGAGGACAACCAATCGATCAGTGGCTGAGCTGCACAGAAACACCTTAGTAGTTGCTAAAGAGTTTAAACGCCAGGGTGTATGCAATTTGTCTAGTGATTGAAGCAGTGCTCAGGCACTTTCTGATAGGTAAGTTGACAACGAAGTCACAGTTATTTAGGGGACTGAGAAAACAGGTTGATGCAATATGCAAATCTGCCTAACCAAGCTCCGGTGGGCAGGGGTGTGGTTCTACTCAGTGCCCAGACCTGTGGATGGTACCCGCCACAGATCCTGGACAGATAGGGACAGCCTCCAGGCATTTGCTGCAAGACATGAAAGTTGCTTTGCATAAACCCAACGGCTCTAAGCAAAAATAGCAAAATAGCAAAAATAACCATCAGATGCAAAAATGGGACATTTGCTTCACAGTTCTCTCTGGTTCTCCTGAATCCTGGTAAGAGTAAAAGTCCATATCAAGATATTCAGGATGGGAAATCAAATACAGGCAAAGTTGAGAATTTTACTAGGCCAACCTACAGCAGCCAGTGCATACCTCAAAATATTATCTATCTCCAGTGTTTATTTGACACCAAGCAGGAACTGCTTCACAAAAGCTGTGACGTAAACGCACAATACATCAGTGCTGCTCTTCACCATATTAAGACCTCAGTCATCATGCAAGCAGTTGCTCAGGGTGAAGTGAAATATGATGGCGAATGCGGTAATCACAATGCTGCACAAACAAAACGTCTTAAAAGATGAGGAAGGCACTCCTGCTGGCCTTCACATAAAAAGGAAAATCAAAGTTGACATTCAGTGCCATTGGTCAACCATGTAAAAACATGGTAATGACATACTGTAAATAGGTATGGGTAAGGTAAATACTAAGCTCATTATGAATACACACAAACATGCAACAGTAATCGTTAATAAAGATGCAGCGATGCAGCAGGTCTCGCCTGCTTTGTAGTTTCCGTTTTCACTGACAAATGTGTTTTCTTCTCCAATGTCATGAGCTTGTCTGTCATGTGCATTTTGTCAACACAGACACACTGGGCCCAGATGTATGCCAGTACAGCTGACAGGGTCAAACACAAGCTCTCTGCCTACTGTACACATTTGTCATAAGATGAAAGTTGTATTTAATAATGCAATTGGGCAGTCAGTTACACTGGTGACGTAGCTCAGCATCTATCAGGGTTTCTGTGCCAAATATAACCTTGGTGACATGCGATTACAGGGGGGGGGGTGGGGGGATGAGCGTAACATGGCAGTGTCACGTCAAGCTCAATGTGACAAATAGAGGGGACGAAGGTGAGAAGGCGCAGACCCCCCAGTCCTCACACTGGCCGCGCCCCCAGTGCAAAGGATGCCAAAACAAAGAATAATTAACAGGGCTGTGAAATTCAGCACTTCAATCTGTCATTAAGCGTGTAATTTATTCCATCCACAAAATGGAAACACGATCCATAATTTGGCCTAAACATCTGTGGGTTTTTTTTTTTGTATGACAACAAATAGGGCAATGAGTCGAGCAGCTACGACTGCGACCTTTTCCCTGAACGCACGTTAATACGTTTTGTGTAACCGATTGTTACGTTTTCTTTATAGCGTTATAGACCTGAGCGAGTGGTTAAAGACAGACTAACAGACCTACAAAAGCTGGCAAATGGACTTTGGTAACGTACACGACATGCAATTATCAATTAGAGAGATGCCATTCTGCTTTGGCCAAAACTTATATAATAATCTATTTATTGCACAATGCAGAGCCTGTTGTGCTGGCCCTGGAGGACGCAGCGTAGAATGGGGGGTATGTTATGTAGCTCTTTTGCCTATAGGGCAGGGGTGGGCAATCTTATCCAGAAAGGGCTGCTGTGTGTGCGGGTTTTCACTGCAACTCCATAATTAGGTTACTAATTAGAGGACTTATGGGCTGGAAGTCCTCACACCTGGGTTTGAACAGCTGACCTACAGGTTATCCCAGAAACCTGCATACCCTTTGCGGATAAGATTGCCCACCCCTGCTATAGGGGGACCAAGGAGAATGTGCCAGAAGAGAAATATGTTTGGGGGCAATGTATACCATAGGGCAATGTGGTAGCATGGCCCCTTCACTGTCACTGTGAAAGCGCACTCGGGTTCACTTGCACTGCATACAGCCCAAGGTGTTTCTTTTATTTTTTTTCTGTCTTGACGCACATTCACACATACACAAAGACAGGCCGAAATACACACAGAAATGCGCATAAACACAGGGGGGACGCCAACATCTCATCCCACCATTCCCTGTCACGCCTTAACACTGCGCAGATCGGCTGTGAGAGTCTTCTGTTTATACAGCAGATTGACTGCTTACCGCACTCTAAACGCTCAGGATGCGATAATATAGACAAACAGTGGCTGCTAATGACAGGGGTATGAACCTCTGCATGGCTGGTGGACGGGGGAGGGGAGGGGAAGGGCGTCTTTGGCATGAGCCAAGCTATTGCTGTGTCTTGATAGCATGGTTGGCGGTGGCTTGTTAAGATTTTGTACAGTAACACACAAAACTTCCGTGTTTTACACACGTGGAGGCAGGCCGGCACTCCACAGTGAGGTTGACGGCAGGCCTGCAGGCCATCCTCTCCTCATCATTTCCTGAGATTTGCATCACAGGGTGTGACATTCCCTTTTCGGTATGAAAAATACAAGAAGTAAAGTAAGTAAATGACAGGGGCAGGCTGTGAAAGTGGAAAGGCTATGGCTGATACTACAGCAGCATGAAACTGCCAGTGAGACTCACTGCAAGTAAAACAGATTCTGCCCATACAGAAGAGGTGGGAGGAGAACAGAAGGGCAGTGAACCTCTAAACGAAAGGGTCAGGAGGCCAAGCACTACACAAGGCCTACACGCCAATAACAAGGTGTGCTCCCCCGAACACTGCCAAACCGATGGCTTTTATGCACATAAAGTACCATCTGCTTAAATATGTATCCTTTCGCTCACAGATTTGTGCCCGGGAGCAGTGGTCACATACTGTGGGAATGTGTCTTAATGAGGGCTTTATGTTTTGGGGCTTAACACTGTCCTGTCATGATCACTCAGGAATGTTAAAGAGAAAATGGCATCCCTTTCATAGTATGGTACCTAACAAGAACGTAAACAAGGTGGTAGTGGAGTCATAAAGCCGTGTGTAGCAGCATGGGTCTGCTACTCTACTCTAAAGTTTTAATAGGATGGAAGGATGTTAGCACACATATCTGGAATTCGGTGACCTCAGGCTAGCCGCATCACACTCACGTTCATTGTTTTCGGCACAGATAGTTAACGATCGCGTAAAACACACACACACACCATTTGGGCAGAAGAGAGGAAGGAGAGAGCGGAACAAAAACGACAAAAAGTGGATTTGCACTGCTGAGTCTGAAAGAACTCCACAGAAACTAGAGGACTGGTGAGAGAGTTACAGTTGCGGGGTTGGGGCGGGGTGGGGGTGGATGGTCAGGGTGGATGACTATGGGCAAAAAAAGCAGAAGAGATGCTGAAGTGCCTCTGAAGGAGGACAGGGAGCTGGGTTTTAGTGTGTGTAGATTCAAAGCTGGGTTGCCTACTGTAACACCAAGGTGCAGCTACCAGCCGTCCCCTCCATAAGGTCCCCAATATGACAAGCAGTCACCAGCGAGACAGCAGTCAAAGGTATGGGGGTATGATCTGCAAGCTCTGTGTTCATGACTGTGCTCAGCACTGGCTGGCAGCTCCTTCCACAAAGGATTATCTCCACAGACAGTCTTAGCAGCCTGAGAAGTTCCCCTTTCCCACATGGCTCTTTCTTTTTTTCTCCGCCACGCAGCAGATCATGGGATGCCGTCAGAGCTCGGAGGAGAAGGAGGCGGCCCGGCGTTCCCGTCGCATCGACCGGCATCTCCGCTCTGAGAGCCAGCGGCAGCGGCGCGAGATCAAGCTGCTCCTGCTGGGCACCAGCAACTCGGGCAAGAGCACCATCGTCAAGCAGATGAAGATCATCCACAGCGGCGGTTTCAACCTGGAAGCCTGCAAGGAGTACAAGCCCCTCATCCTCTACAACGCCATCGACTCCCTCACGCGCATCATCCGCGCCATGACCACGCTGAAGATCGACTTCCACAACCCAGACAGGGCCTACGACGCAGTCCAGCTGTTTGCCCTGACGGGACCGGCCGAGAGCAAAGGCGAGATCACGCCGGACCTACTGGGCGTGATGAAGCGGCTCTGGGCCGACTCGGGGGTCCAGGAGTGCTTCTGCCGCTCTAACGAGTACCACTTGGAGGATAACGCCCCTTACTATCTCAATGACCTGGACCGCATCTCTGCCGCGCAGTACATACCCACGGTGGAAGACATCCTGCGCTCCCGAGATATGACCACCGGAATTGTAGAGAATAAGTTCACTTTCAAGGAGCTGACATTCAAGATGGTTGATGTTGGGGGCCAGCGCTCAGAGAGAAAGAAGTGGATTCACTGCTTTGAGGGGGTGACGGCCATCATTTTCTGTGTGGAGCTGAGTGGCTATGACCTCAGGCTGTATGAGGACAACCAAACGGTAAGAATCAACCCAGCATGACTAACTCCTGCATCACCATCCTGGGACTTAACCGCTAACAGATACTGCATTATAACCTCCTAGAACACTTTATGTTTAACACGGAAAAATTCACCACAAAAACCCCGCAGCCAGATGTAATATTTATATGACGTTTATTTCCATCAGCCTGAATGATACCTGTCTGAACAGAGCGCTTTGCAAATTAAAGTCATTTTTCATTGGTCAAAGCATTGCAATAAGGCAGATTTGTCATCAGAAGTTGAGCAGTGCTCTAGCTCAAATTGGATCCAGTGTTCATAATTTATTCCTTGGAAAAAACCTTGATGCCTATTGCTTCTACTGCTCACTGGAAGCTAAATAATTTGATCAGCTTAGGGAAATGAAAATATGATTTTCTGCTTATACACCATAATTCAGAAAATCAAGTTGGGTCCAAGGGTCCAAGTTGCACAGGTTTTAACAGCTGCATTTATGAGTGCATTGCTGGGATGTGCAGGATTTCGACAGGGCAGATATACACAAAAGGAGACCGTGATGGAAGGCGTTACTGACAGAGAGTGACTGGTTTGTGTTAGCTCGTCATCATATCCTCGAATCGTGGGCATTACGACGGTACGGCAGAAATGACTAATCAAGATGTACGGCTCAGTGCAGTGGAAAGGCACTGATGATAATATATGATAATATTAATCTTAATGTGCAAATCCTATAAACAACACAAAAATGATAAAAGTGACTAATTCATTACATGTTGAAACTGCAAGCAAAAAAAGCAACAGATGAGCGATCTGCACTGTGCCCTGTTTCGAGAGAAGGATAGTGTGAGAGATACAAGAGAAAAGCCACCGTATAGGTTTACAAGGAGAGTATAATTTGGAAGTGGACGATTATGGCAGAGTTGTAATATCGCTAAAGCTGGCGCCAACTCTCCAGTTTTCTTGAGCAGTCAAAGCAGATTTGTGTCCTTGGCACCCGACGGAGTGCTGAAACACCTGACACTGTCTACAGCCCCCGCTGTGCCACTTCCTCCCACAGGCAAAGTAAGCTACTGACCGACAAACTGCACTGATCTGTAATTTGAGATAAGGCTTTTGACTGAATGCCAATAAAATAGGAAGTACTAAAACACTATGAAATCAGCTGCCCCGTTTCTCAGTCAGTTTTGCGGCCTTTTATTATAATTATCCCAGCTTCATTATAAAAGTATAAAGCACAACATACTATAAATCCAGTTCAGTGTCATAGTTATTGTGTAATTTGTTATTGTGAACTTCTGTTTGTCAGCTTGTGTGCACACGTGTTGTGGTGCGTTCTCGTGCGCTCAGTTTTGTTACTGCGTGTGTCATTACAATCTCAGTGTGAAGCAGATATGAAGGCTAAGTGCCATTACATTCTATATTCTATTGTTAAGGATGGTGACAGTCCAAATCATAAACAGCAGATGTAGAAGGTTTACAGGGATGCTGCTTGGTGTGTGTGTGTGTGTGGGGGGGGGGGGCTCTGAGATTACACAGCAGACATAAGCTGAAGATGTAACATCACAAGGGCTGTACAGTGTTTTGAATAACAGGAGCAGACTGGGCTACAGTCCAGTTTATATTCTACTGTTCTACTGGACATGCAGTGGGTTATACCGAAAGGTGAGACTAGGATTACGGAAAAAACTGGTAACTTCCAAGTATTAAAGATTAAAGATCATTTCTGATAAAGGCCCCTAAAATCACTGACTGAGAGGAATAATGTTAGGCTTTGATCAGAATTTTAGTTTCTCCCCTTATTATCTATTACATTGTATTAATTCATATGGCTAATATATTTTAAAAATGATATACAAATATTTTGTAATTAAAAATATTTTTGATAAAATGAATAATTTTAACCATATTTTTTTGTGATTCAACTAATTTCCTTTTTGTTTTCCATTCCATAGTTATCTTCCCACCCATTAAAAAATAGAGATGTTACCATAGAGACAGTTGCTGAGCAACGGCCTGATCACATGCTCCTAATCCTGGCCCTCTGACAGTAAACTGTGACTGAGGAGGGGGAGCGGGATGCAGCACACTGCAGATTGGGGAATATAGCACTCTTATAGACAGACGACATCCCCGCTGCACTGAATGCTCAATAGATTGGATGAGCCATGTGCATCAGCGTGGAGGGTATATACATGTATACGGTTACATACAAACTCTATACAAGCATAAACCTTCTACAGACTAGATGCCGGTGTTACAGCTCAAGCTGTGGGCATGATCCAAAGTGCCAAGTGACAAAGAACAGCAGAGGCAGTAACTCAGAGGCAGCAACATAAACCAGTTTCTGCGTTTCACACAACTGCATTTGGCTTATACTCAGTAAACATGGCCGTTAGTCACTTTAGGCAAATAACTGTACCACTTATCGGGGGCAGCAGGCAATTTCCTGATGTTTAGCAACAATAATGATCAGAGAGAGCTAACAGTTATGCCGAAGCTCTTTGCGATTTATCTGATGTTGGTATTTCATCAGAACATCAAAACAGGTGCTACTGCATTTGTTCCTTAAGGCATCAAAATTTATAATCAAAGCGCCCGTGCAAGACATACAAGAGGTGGATGAAAGTTAAAACACTTAATAACTACATTGTTTGTCGTGTTCTGCGACATAATATTATACTTATGTTATGTACAGTTATAGTATTTATTTGCTTATCAAGGGAAATATCTAATTAATTATCTTTCTCATTAACACTGATTGATATCCACTAAAGCGATTCAGACAGTGTGGCTTTCCCTGGATCGCAGCAGTTATTTCTCTGATAGAATTTAACCTACATTTGTAACATTTCATAGGAAGTGCAACCACTAGTTTTCTACATTTATAAAACACAAATACAAAACCTCTCACTGAGATAGAATATCCAAAACAAAATTTATAGGTTAACAGATAATATCCTACCAGTGATTAATCTCCTTTCTGCCCTACTATGTCAGGAGTTTTTATTCAATAGACAGATGATTTTAAGATTGATTATGGTTTTAACCTTACATTAATGGGTGTGGTGAAGTAGACGGAATGTGGCTTTCACTTCTACTGTGACATCACCATGAGCTCACTGTTCTTTGAGGCATGGTCTGAGCCTTTCAGGTTGCAATGTTTTCTGGTTTATGAAGGTTATCTATTAGAAAATCAATGCAATTGCTTGTTAAAGTATTAGCAATGAGGCGGCATGGAGGTGCAGTGGTTAGCATTGTAGCCTCGGAGTTCGGCATTTCTCCCCATCTTCTCACAGGTTTCATCCTGCATACTAAAACATGCATTTAGCTGAATTCGTATGTCTAAATTTCCCAAAGTTTGTAATAGTGAGTGTGACTGTGTGCCCTGTCATATACCGGCATCCCACCCTGGGTGACGCCTGGCTCCGCCCTGTCTCCTGGGATACGCTGTAGGCCTGTGGTCACCAGCTGGCAGACTCCAGCCCACAACTGGAATTAACACCATTTGGTTGAAACACCTTGACAGTTTAGCGAACAATTCCAAATGGCCTTCCTGCATACAATGAAGGAGCTACCTGTATCATTACAATTTTCCTTTTCGTTTAAATTTGGCAAAAAAAGGTATGAACAATACTTATGACCAAAAGAAGGTTAAATCATAAAGAGATAAGATTATTATACACATATCAGTGCTGTGTGTGCAGAGCTGAGCGGAGACTCATGCATTATTAAAGAAGGCCTGCATACTATACAGCACATTTATCTAAGCTGGCAAGACAGCATTTTAAACTTCTTTTTCGAAGCATAAGACCCCAAGTGTCACAGCGTCAGAATGGGAAATCTTGAGTGCAATCTGGACTTCAGGCAGATGTCCCATGAGTGAGTTAATGAGCTTCAGATGGAACACGGTGTTACCCATAGCTGTTAGGGTGGTGATACTCTACTACAGACATGAACATGGCATAGCCTGGCTATGTTAACTTATTGAGGGATAGGTTTATGGGGTTTAACTAATTCAGATATGGTGGCCGATTTTACGAATATTGTTCAGTTTGTGTTCAAAACTTTGCTGTCATTTCACTGTCGGTTTCAACAGAGGGGATATTTTTGCTCAGTGGTCCTCTCTCTGCTAAGAGGGAAATCGAACGCCAAACAGCTCTATAAGATGGTCTCACCTCGGCTGAAAACAAACAGCATTTCCACTCTCGCTGAACTCTGCCAGTGCTACTCGAACTTCCTAAGAAAATTATATATGCAGATTTCTGCAGAACACCCCATCTGTCCAGTGGAGACCTCAAGCTGGAAAAGAAAGCAGATTTCTCATC
>JAODKN010000041.1:19359102-19372943 GCA_026774425.1 Petrocephalus zakoni | reverse complement strand
ACACGTCTACGGTTCACAAAGCAGAGGGACGCCCTGGACGAGATGCCCGCCTACTGCAGGACACCCAACCACAGTCATAAGCACAATTACATGTCTACAAGCAGAAGAACAAAGGATCTGTTTAATAAATTCACTGGACAACAGGGAAAATGGACAGGAAAACTTTTCCCGATGTACCTCTTCGAATATATCGGTGACACTTTACTTGACGGGGCACAAATCATATATTATTATACTATTACTTATTTATAAATTAATCACAATCAAAGTCTTAGTTACATACAGATCTCATTTTTATACATTAATAAATCGAGATGCATGTTGTATCCCAAGCAGTAACTATATTTGTTACTACATTTAATTCTGTAAACCTTTGTTAACTACTAAAGGAACTACTGAAGGAACAAGCATGAATAACACAAGTGAAATACTGACCTCATGTTTGTCCATCATTAATGAATCGTGACGCATCTTTTATCTCAAGTAGAAACTATATTTGTTCATGGTTTGTTTGTGATTTGCACTTCAGTAGTAACAGAGTTACTACTAAGTATTTTGCCTCGTCATGTAAAGTGATACCAATATTTTATAGTTGGATTTTATTATTAAATACTTATCATAGCATACTAAAAATAAATTGACAGGACTTTAATATTTTCATAATGGCAGTATGTTTCACACATACAACCACTGAATCAGTATGTAAACAGCATCAATATATTATTGACGATGTGTGCTGCACGCATGCATTGAATCAGGACCGCCAAACTGCTAGCTGATTACTAGTGAGCTCACTGCCCAGTTGCTTTAGACTAGCTGATTACTAGTGAGCTCACTGCCCAGTTGCTTTACACTAGCTGATTACTAGTGAGCTCACTGCCCAGTTGCTTTACAGAAGCTTTATTCATGCCTAATGCTCTTCCTTAGATGTTCTAAAATAAGAATATTTGCAGAAAAGGTTTTAAGAGATAAAAAGTATGTTTCCATAAATCATATCCTTTAGATATTGTGGTAGTCACGGTACTTTCCTGTTCATTAAATTCCCAAAGAGTATATTGTTATCAATTATAATGCTCATATCGTTAAAGAGCAGAACACATTCATGGGCAGACAAGGATGAATGAGGTACAAAAAAAATCAGTGTGGAGATTCCACTTTCCAAAAACATTCAAGACAATCAAAAAAGATAAGGGTTCAACATTTACGAACAATGTACTAGATAAGGACTTGACTTATGGACTTTTTGAATGCACATGAAGATACCTGATTATGAACTAAATGAACAGGTGGAATTTTCTTGTAAAACAAAGATTCAAGGATGTAGCATGTAACAGATAACATAATACTGCCATTGCCTTCATGCAAAAATTTAGCTAATTATACATTATCTTTAATATCAAATAGTGTCATATGTGAAAACTGAAATGCTATTCCTGGGTCACATATCTCAAAAACATGATTGATGTTATTCGTAACACAGTGCTACACACCCCTTACACTCCAGATTATTTTAGCTACTTAATATTGTGGTTCAACATAGAAATCATAGGCATAAATAATGTTTTATCTATTTATAATATAAAGTATCAACTTTAAAAGTGTATATGGAGTGCAAAATTTGCCTTAATTAGCCTCTGGAATTTTCCCCCAGAGTTGTAAGACGTGATAAACACTGCTGACTTGGCGTGTCATCCTTAGCATCCTATGCCACTCCAAAATATGATAGCAAACGTAATTACCGCAATCCTTAGGAGTCCGTCCTACCTGCAGGAAACTGTGCCACCACCTCCAGAGCCTGGAGCACGTTCCCACGACAGGCAGGCACCGGGTCATCCAGCAGGTGAGACAGTGACAGCACCACGCCATGCTCCAGAAGGGCCAGCCTGGAAGTGCAGTCACATCAACAGCACTATCCACACCAAAAGCGAAAGCTTTCTCTCTCTCTCTCTCTCTCTCTCACACACACACACACAATCCCAAAGTGCCAAATAACACTCCCTTACCTGCTGACATGATGGTTAGCCAGCCGATGGAGGACCTCTGTGGTTTTCACCCTCACTGTTGCGTCCCCATCCTGTAGCAATACCTTTAGCTTTTCTAGGTATCCTGAAATAATACCAAACTGCTCGAGTAGGTTTACCTAATATTTAAGTAAATTAAGACATTAGATAATACATACTAATCTAAATGATAACTACCGGTACACTACAAGTAAAACTACATACAATACTCAAGTTTCCATCCTACACACGGGGCTGGACTGGGAATTATGCCACGTTACGTCGGGCTGCCAGCCCAGCCCTGCCTATCAGTGCTTTTATAACTGTGCCGACGATACGCACATGGCGTATCGATCCGTTCAAATAATATAAACGACAGAGCGCAAAAAATAGATGAAACGAGTTTGACGTAAGAAGGCCGGCCGACGGCTCACCGGCTCGCGCCGCTTCCGCCGCCCTCTCCGGCTCGCGCACCAGGTCGCAGAGCGCCCGCCGGCGCGTGGGCAGCCGCGCGTCCTGCAGCTGCAGCGCGAGCCGCGGGAGCGCGCGCCTGCCGAAGGCCACCGGCGCCCGGCTCGGGTCGGCGTCCGGCGGCGGCAGCAGGGAGATGCGCGCGCCCGACATCCTGCTTCACAAAGCCTGGCTCTCTCTAATTAATCCCACTCCGTAGCTAGCCTCTCCTAAACAGCGCAGGTCGCATACGCGGGAAAATATCTAACTCGTAGCACTGGACGGCTTTCAAGTAGAATATACGTTCTGCCAGAAGTCAAATTACTTTTTATTTACTACCCGAGTGTATTCCCGGGTGATTGCCCTTCCACCGCCTGTTAAAAGTCACCTATACGTGCCCATATAGTAAGCCTAATATTCGTTGTAGTTACGGTCGCTAAGCAACAAGACATGTGACTGAGCCGTCGGTGTCACGGTGTGAACTGCGTTCAGAGCTCACGGAAAGTCTTCTTAATTCGGTAAAAGTAGAAACAACCAATATTTTTAAGTAAATCCTTCATAATAATAGTAATATATTGAAACCCAAATTATAGTTCACCTTTGCAACAACATTAACCTTTGCGATAACAATAACATTTGCAAAACGTCGAATCATAAAATACCAAACATTTGGGTTTAGTATTGCTTTGGGAGCCAACGACTACAATAGCAATTAATAGTAAAATGGCAAGAACAGAACTGAATGAGTCAGTCGTGAAAAATTACGGTACTTAATAAAAAGAAAATGTCTGTGAGGAAGATGCAGATACGTTAGACATTGCCTGTCAATTAACTTTTGTTATGAAACCAAAGAAATTTGTAAAATTTTCATAAAGTTAAGCAACCGATCACTGAATTAATTCACCGAATTCATCACTAGAATTCATTTTCAAATCCAAATAACAAGTATTTCATTAAAAGCTATTTCTTCAATGAGCTCAATTGTAAGGAAAATAAATTTAAAAAAATCTTTGAATTATAGTCAGGTTTATTATAGTATTTTATATTCTCACCGTTATACGGAGTAAAATCTTAATTATTATAATTAATCAAAAGTATAGCGTTAATTTAGATTGCATAATTATTTTAAGAGATAATTTCGTTAAGTCCGGTGATACGCTGTTTTATGAATTTTTGTGGTGAAAAACGAATTTTATTGGACGAAATGCGCTTGTAACAATTTAAAATTTTCCGTGCCTTCTAATACATTTTGAGAAACACATTGTTTAAAATGACTTCTGCATGCAAGACATTTAACATACAGCTCAATAAGTGCTATATCATAACTGGCTTGAAAGAAAACATCAACCACAGTGGACCACCGCAAACACAGTTGAAAATGTCTGATGGAATAAGTATTGGCAGGTCAGCTCTGGCAGATCTGCATGTCCTCCTTCCCCCTTCCACTGAGTGAAAGAAGCACCGCTGCAGACGCCCACTTTGACTGCTTGTATCGTAAGGTATGGATCGCTGTTCCACCCACCAATGTCTCAGATGTCTGCCATTGCAAGCTCATGGGAGAGCTGGTGGACATTAAAATCAGATGATGGATTACAGGAAAAGCCGAAAGCTAGCCAGAGGAACTCAGCTTCTAGTTGACTAATATCCCGAGCTTGTGCATTCTCGGCATCCAATTCCTGTGCCCGAGGAAAGTTCAGTCTGGAAAAATATGAGTGCAGCATTTATAAGTTTATAACACATGGATAAAACGTAATACTGTTTAAGTCTTTCTTTTCATTATTGCTAAGTATGAACATTAAACTTTAAAATTACACTTTTGTCTTCTCTCAGACACTAGCTTGGTTTCCCCATTTATTAAGAAAAAGTATACAACCAGCAGTTTGGCCAGTTAGTTAATATAAGCACTCACAGAATCCTAGTCTTGTCATTTATACCCTGCACTTTGAATGCCAAACTAAGCTCACAATGTACTTTTTCACGATAATCCTTCTTTGGATCTGTGCAGTAAATAAAGCTGTCCAATGCTTGGCATATGTAATTAATCATTATTCTATACAACTCTGTATTATCTAGATTATGCATTTCATATAAATCCCTGTCTCTATTATGCAGACTTGTTTGGAGCAAACTGTACGCGCACAAACAGGGCCTTCCAGCCTCCTTGAAATCAGCGAGTCCCAGTCATTAAAAATAATGAAATCCATTAAAAGCCCGATTTCCTTTACAGTCGTTTTTCGCAGTTTCTACACGGAACTGTGGGATATTTGCCAGCTGTCTAATTGGCCGAGTCGTATATTTTACTGCTCACTAGCCACATCTCCAGCTAGCCTGTTCGCAGCGTTGATTGGACGGTTCACACGCATGCGCAACCGGAAGTCGTTTCCTGAATTACGCGTTGCATTTGCCATGTGGATTTAATCAGGTTGCCGAATAGATTTTGCGCTACATTTTGACGTTTTACATGAAATAGCATTTTAACTTTGGCGCGTTATCATTCAGCTGTAAGATTGCAATTTCTCACTGTGAACAATGTATCGCATCTTTTGTTCCAAGTGGTTCGCCGCCGGCGTGTCCTTGACAGCCGGAATGGGCATGGGTGCCTCCTTAATGGCAGCCCACACAGAGAGCTCGAACAAAAAACAAAAGTCGATGCACGATCTTCTCGGCCGAGTCCCCGTTATTCCTATCCCCAGTGTTGACGCGGCCACCGACTTGATTCCGATCCAGGCAGGTCATGTCGGGACCTCTAGGGCCACGGCAGTGATGAAGTACGGCTTCCCGTCCCTTTCCAACGTCAAAACGAGGGAGTCCTACGTTGCGGCTTATGATCCCAGGAACAAGACTGCCCTTTGGGTTATCGAGCAGCTTAACGGTGACTCTATACGCGGGACGTCTGACAGAAAATACTGCGAATTTAGGGAGGATGATTCGGTGCACGCTTACCACAGGGCAACGAACGCAGATTATAAAGGCAGCGGCTTCGACAGGGGCCACCTCGCCGCTGCTGCCAACCATAAATGGAGCCAGAAAGCAATGGATGAAACATTTTACCTAAGTAATGTTTCACCACAGGTAAGCTAAAGTAATGAATCTTTGTATTTGTCGCCTTTCCATTCAACGGAATCGTGGATAGTACTGGTATAAGATAAGTGGACGATTGAAAGGTCTTACATTTATATGTAAAGTACAATGATATTAAGAGTAACCTGACTGACATGCAGATGCCCTTTTGGCTAATTTTAGTGTTAAATAAAACAAAATAGACGCCTCCTGTAATATGCTAAATATTGGCAATCATAATTAACAAAAAATATGCACAAAAAATAATAAATATATAGCTTCAACAGTTGCAGATAAGCATATATGTTACATTCATGTCTAAATTATCAATCTTCCAGAATCCACACTTGAACCAAAATGCATGGAACAACCTAGAAAAGTACTGTCGCTCTCTTACCAAACATTACCTGAATGTGTTTGTGTGCACTGGACCCCTCTACTTGCCCAGGTAAGTGTGACAACAATTGACACAAATTTAATAGTAATAAGAATGGAATCCTTCTTTACACCAATCTTACTCTGCGTTAACTGAGTGTGTGGAATCACTTTACACAGCCAAACTTCATTGATTTGTTGTTCAGTAGCATTAGATATCTCCTGCCACAAGGTGTTCCACATCATAAAACCATCGTTTCATTTAATTTGATATTTACGGTGTTATTTTGGTTCTTGAAGCCGATGACCTTTTAGTGTCAGGCAGTACAAACCGTAAAGGATTTCGAAGCTTTTGCTTCAGCTCTGCTCATTGTACAGTGACCTTATTAACTACACTGAAGTGCTTGTTAGAGTCCGTGCTCAGCTGCAAACAATTATAGACTTTAAAAAGAGCCCCTACTGGGGAGGCGAAGTGTGACTATGTGCATGTGGGTCTGTATTTTTTGTAAAGTATTTCCTGTTGTAGAGGTCTGTTTTGTCACAGTGGTTAATGAAAGAACCAAGACCTTCATTCCAGTTATGTTATAATGCTCTTTAAATCCTTTATTTTAGACAGGAGCCTGATGGAAAGATGTATGTTAAGTATCAAGTTTTGGGGAAGAACCACGTTGCTGTACCGACCCACTTCTTCAAAGTGGTGATCCTGGAGAAACAGAAGGGCGAGGTGGAGCTGCGGTCCTTTGTAATGCCCAACGTGCCTGTGGATGAAAATATACCTCTGGAACGCTTCCTGGTGCCAGTGGAGAGTATCGAGAGAGCTTCGGGACTCCTGTTTGTGCCCAATATCATGAAGAGGACAAATAGCTTGCGCTCAGTGACTGCAGGGGGAAAGTGAGCCAGCAATCATCAGAGATCAATTGTTTCTTCAGTGTTTCACTCCTTGTGTAAAAAAAAAGTTAGGTCCTTGATAAGACTGATTTTGACCCCACCCATGTACAAAAATTGACGAGGGTTTGCAGGTATGTACTCCAGCCCTCCTTTTAAAAATACAGAAATTGCACATTATTGCCGCTTACTAGAGAATGTTTCACTGCAGCCTCATGATGGAAAAAGACAAAGCTCAGACTACGGTGTATCCTGATGCTCATTTTAACAGAATGGAAACCAGAAAATTAACAGGACACGATGTAGCTTAAAACTGCAGGGGTCTTGTTGAACCATCACTACTAAACAGTAGAGTTAAGTGCTAATCAGATCAAAAACAGCCGCATATAGCTCCAGGCCTTGACTTCAGCTCCGAAGTATTTTGTCCTCCAAGTGTAGTACAGTTTGCTGAAGTCCACTATGAAAGCTACATTCACTCATGGAGAAGAAGGTTGGGGGAGGAGAGAAGGCAATTTCCCCACGGGGACTAATAAAGGTACCAATTATTTGGAGAAGAGCCCTTTACAAATTGAATAGGAAATTAATCACTCATTTGAAAGTACGGCTGCATGTGTTCGTCAGTTTTTCTATTCAACAATTTTACATGGTATAAATGGGAAGTCATACGGCTAATCAGTTACCATAACGTATTGTAGGAAATTTACTGTCTTGATAAAGAACTCGTGTGTACAGAGGGATCTGAGTCGTCGTCACTCAATTCACATAATTTTAAGAATGTCGTAGTCGAGACATACTCTACAATAAGAGAATTTTGAACAAGATGGCTTTTATTTTTATGTACACAAAAATGAAATGCAGGCATTTTGGGTTCAGCCGAGTTTGGTGGCCAGTTCCTTCGCTTTCGCCTTCTCCAGCTTGGCAATGCGGGCAGTAGACTTGGGTCCCATGATCCCACCACCCCAGTGACGACGAATCTTTGTGAACAGGAGGGAGGAGAAACAAGTTGTTAGCATTTCTGTTCACACCAAATCCAAGTGCAAGGCAATGTAAATTCAAAGGAGGACAGCATGTATAGTCTGATGTCACTGGTCAGTTACTAGCTAAAACCATCCTGGGACAATTTGCGTTATTACTGGATTTAGACACCAAAAATAAAGACTCACCTCGTCATATCTGTCATTGTAGTTGGTCTTGATGGCTTCCACCAGCTTAGCTAAGCCCCCCTTGTCTTCACTGTTAAATGAGAACATAAAGGACATCTAACAGCTGACTTTCTCAATGAAAACACTGAGGGCCATCTATAAATAAATTCAGTTATCTATAGAATTTTTTTATAAGCTTATTCATATCAAGTAAGCAATCACAGTATAAAATTATAATACCTTCATAGCATGAATGCATCTCATAACAATCCCTGCTTATGACCTTAATATGAAGGAATATATTTTGATACATTATACGCAGGGCTGCAAGTTAAGCTTGCTCACTCCCCGCAGGTAAGTAATTTATACAATCGGCGAGTATAAAAAAAAGTGAAAACACTCTGCTGGCCAGCAAAATTATTCCTTTGAGTTAATCTGTGCTGTATTTTCATACCCAAATGGGAGAATAGTGTGATCAGACTTCTAAGATGTGTATAGTATTCCTTCTTGGTTGTAAACGACGCGAGAGCTTCTGTGCAGATGTTGCACAGAATCATTGAATTCATAGCTCAAGTTGAAGCATTCAGGTAATGCCTCACAGGGAAGCTAATATAGGCATAAGTTAACCTTATCTGGTTTCTGTCATTCTGACACTTCTTTGGAATAACAAAACTAGTGTTTTGGATGGTGATACAACAAGCCTATGCTATTAATTGCACTTTAAAATGTTACATTGTTTCACAGCCCTAATTCTCCATTTTCCAGAGCAAAGAATTAGCAGAGACATTGGCAAGCTAGATTAAAAAGAAACACAAACTAACTAGACTTAATGCATTGCTAAAGCAACCTAATACAAATTTTTAGATGGCTAGATGACTGCCCTTTGGTTGCTCTCTATGCTTGAAAAATATATTGTGCCCAGTTGGCTTGTAACAAAAAGTCTTAAGTCCCACCCCTGATCATACAGTTCAGTATGTGCGTAAGGTGTCCCAGAGCCAGCTGCAACACACAACAAGTGAAAGGCTGTGTCCAGTAATATTTACACATAAATATGACCAAATGTCAAAGATTGAAAAGTGGTTAATGTTAATTTGACCCATGCTGGTCTAAAAATAACACCTGGCAGACAACAGCAGATTGAGGAAACTTGTTAAAGCTTTAGGTTTACTACAGACATCTGGCAAACATTATTTCACTGGTGTGTTCAAGTCCCAGATGGTAGTAAATCTTTTTTTCAAAAAGCCAAAAGAAAATTTCTCACTCCATTCCAGATGGAGGTAAAAGCCACTAACTTAACCATCAGTCTTCACCTGCTATTCCTTCAGTACATGACCTTTTCAGTCACCTTAGCTCTGTAACCAGGGATCGGGATGGGGTGGCCAGCAGTGACTTACGGGTTAATCTGTGTAAAGGCAACGGAGGTGCAGGTCTTTCTGTGGACCAGGCGCCCGAGCCGGGCTTTGCCTTTAACAATGCAGTACGGGACGCCCATCTTGCGGCAGAGCGCCGGCAGGAACACCACCAGCTGCAGGGGAGTCAGAATCCCAGTTAGCCTCACACTGGGAGCGGATAAGTGTGAGAATTATGCCATCCGCGTGCGTGTCTCAGTGTGGGGGAGAGTGGGGCAGGCTGCTCCCGATAGGTCGTTACTTTCCTACTGTGCATGCTCACGTGGGACAGTTCTCAGCAGTGCATAAAGGCCCATTGTACAGAGGAGTGTAACAGCAGTAACATGTTTGGCATGTTGTTGAAAAAAATGTCACACACACACAGCACCAGCTCCTACCTCAATAGGATCGACATCATGGGCGATTGCGACCAGCTGAGCTTTCTTACTCTCCACCAGGGTAGTGACCGTGTTCACACCTACACAAGCGTGCAGAACAGCACATTTACGGAACGTCCGCAGCGAACAGCCCCAAAGCCAAAAAATAAAAATCTACATCCTGACTGGTAACTGATGTCAATTATCAAGTGGTCCCAGCTGTTACAGCATTATGAAACTAAAGCCATAGCACTGCAAATGTGAATTCATTTTAAAGAGCAGCTCTGGGAAGGCTCCCAGTGTGCATGACTGCGGCACCTGCTCTGAGGACCGAGGGCCTCTTGGTGGGCGCGTCTCCCTTTCCGGCAGCCTTCTGCTCCGCACGGGCCACCAGTCTCTTCTTCTTCTCCTGCTTGGTTTCCGGCCTGTATTTGTGGGCCAGCTTGAAAAGCTGTGTGGCTGAAATGCACAGTGGTGGAGACCCACCTTCTCTCAGAACCACAGCACGCACGTGTGCACACGCACGCACGCACACACACACACAACTGCCCATGGCTGCAGAGGTATGAAGGCAGGCCGATATAAAAACAGGGTGCATCAGCGATCTTGGTGGAAATGTCAGCACTGGAGCTCAGATAGCAAATATTCTGTCACATCATTTGCACAACCCGTTTCAACCATTTCTGCCAATCATATCCTTGGCTGCTTTGAACTGAAACACTGAATACCCCGGACCATCTATCATTTCATTTTATATGATAGACATTCATTCATTTTATATTCCAAAATGCTTCCCAGTAATTTATTTAGGCTCTAAATCACACCTGCAATTTCCTGACAGCTCGGTTAATTCTCTGCCTCCGGTGGGAATGGAAAAGAATGTTATACCCACTACCTTGAGATATCAATCTGTCAATCCAGGGCAGCTAAAGGTCTGGAATTCAGTGTCCCTCACCAATGCTTTACTAGTTCAATCCTCTGCAGCAGTACCCATACCGCTTAAAATGACTTGGTTGGACACAAACTATACGGCTGCAGACTATATAAAGTCAGGAGTGGGGATGGGTACCGAAACCTGGTACTAAACTGGCCCCAGGGCTAAATTTTTTAAGACCAGAGTATCGATAAGCTCTGACGGTAGCTGTATTGCTTTCAGTACAGGAGAAATTAATAAAAAAAAATTTTCTTTGAATATAAACAATCTCTCCGTTTATCTGACCAGCTCCGATATTGATTAAAACATTAATCTAGAGTGCTCTCTCGCGTGCACAATACACGGGGGAAACTCTCGCACGCGCACACAGACGCTGGCGTCGCTGCCTGATCTGCGTGCGCATGCACAAAGCTCCGTTCTGCTTATGGCTGTGTGACATCTGCTGGACCCCCGATCGGCGAGAGTATGCGCACAAATTTAAATTTTAATACATTGTAAGATATAAAAGCAGGCCGTACACAATCACAATACTTAATATCCACTAGTAGACATTGAAATATATGACAAGTACAGTCTGCCTGCCAGGCAGATACACAGCTTTTTATTTTATGTCACACTGTAAATCACTTAAATGCACACAAACTTGTTGTGGACTGAAGTCGTTAGAAAGAATTAAAGCTAACAAAAACGATTGTGTGTTATTATTTTATTATAATGATTTTAGTAATATAACTCCCATGTCAGAGGAATATGTCAGATTACTGTGTCAACGGTATTGTATGAAAAGTTTGTCCCTGCGTTCACAAATAGGACAGATCTCAACGCATTATCAGTGTTGTCAACCATTTCCTACAAGAAGTCGCTGAACTATGCCCAGAAAGTCGCTAGATGACATCACATACTAATTTGCATATTGATTACGCCAAAACGTAGAATTCACGTTCACTCAAGTGTCACCACATTGTGCTCGCTTTTCTCCTGCGCTGTGCCTAACACTCATATAGGCTACTTTATTTTAACGCAACTATTCTATTTATGTTTATTTTTATTTACCACTGTACTGGAAAAATCACTGGAAAATCACAGGCTATTTACATACACACAAAACCATTTCAAATTGCAGTCTCCTCTTAAAAAAAATGTTTATTTGCAAACGAACAGAGCTTGGCCGATGTAGCAAAGGCATGGGATACGTTGTTAACTGTTAATAACAAATGGATAGGAATAAATGGATAGACAGGTTTCTGACTAGTTAGTGCGCAGATCATTCATTTTCACGTCTGTCAGAGAGATCAGCTGGACTGCCCCAGGGATCGCACCCGCTGGGAGGCAGCGCCGATGTTCTGACGAACCACACTACCTATTGAAACCTGTCAGGGTGAGCGAGCGTGGCCTTATGGTAGCTTTGTTCCATATGGTAGCACTGATCGATAGAAGTAACTGTCGGTTCATACTGCGGTAGCATATTCCGACAAGGCAGCACAACTTGGCAGGACACAAGGGACCAATAGCAGGGAGCTCAGCTCACTTCCATATTGACAACGCTGTACAGAAAGTAGCTAAGGTTTGTCAGAAATGCTTTTTGGAAAATAAGTTGCTACAGGGGTCTGAAAAGTCACTAGTTCTAGCAACAAAATCGCTAAGTTGGCAACACTGATTGCTATACAAATCTGCGGTACTGTAAAATATGCGCATCCGCGCGCAAATTGCGCAGGGACGGCCAAGCCGCAACTATGATGATGGAGGAGAGGTAAGAGATCGAAAGTGTGGCTGTGCGTCACTAGAATCAATGCTGATAGTGCTTGTTGCCAAAAGTGCAACAGGTGTTTTGCGTGTAAAGGCATTAAAGGCTTTGCATTAAAATCATTTATTATGTTTTACATTTGGGGTCATTTGGGGTTTGTTTTACATTTCCATTATAGGAAATGTTTAAAACATTTCTGTATTTTTTGTGAAATTTTATTTTGCATTTCACATTTAATGTAAATGTTAAATAATAATGCTAATTTGTTTAACAATGATAGTGATTTGTTGAATAAATCTGTTAATGATGCTATTAATTTGATTTATTATTCAAACCGTGCCGATAACAATACCGTTGAAGTCCCGGACGATAAGCAGCGCCGGAAAGAGCAGTAGTACCGTGGAAGCCTTAGCGATACCCATCCCCAGCCAGGAGCACATGCCACTTGATTACAGCCCATGCATCCCAGAAAGCGGCCCTGCTTTATAAGAGAAGGGCTCGTTCCGTACCGGTCTGCCGATCCAGCGCCTGGCTGAACTGGTTGATGGACGGGGGCACCTTCAGGCGCTTGTAGAGGACGGCTCGCTGGCGCTGCAGGCGGACGTACCGGGGCCACTTCACGAAGCGGGTCAGGTCGCGCTTGGGCTGAATGTCCTGCCCTGCGGAGAGGAGGCGCTGGGTCTCAGGGGCATGGCGGCACCCGCACGGCCAGCCCGAGAGGCGGCGTGCTCCCGGGGGACCGACGCAGCCCGGCCCGGCGACGCTAGCCCGGCGGGCCGCCACTCACCGATGCCGAAGTTCTTGGGCCGCTTCTCAAACAGGGGGTTGGCCGCCTTCTTGGCCTCCGTCTTCCGGGCCACGGAGGGCGCCGGCGCCACCTTCTTCCCCTTGGCCTTCTTCCCTTTCGTCTGTCCGAAAAAGCGCCGTCGGTTACCGCCTTACACGGCACCGCATCCGCTCGGATGGTTTCCAATAAACTCAATCTACTTCCATTGCTAGACTGCCACATTCTTCCTGGCATATCGTTTAATATAATTCTGCTACAAAATCCAGCTAATTTCGCCTTCTACATCGACAGAAGAGTGTGTGTGACATGCCACACTTTTATGCGTCAGAACTGTAATTGGAAATGCAAGATGTTTAAAGATACAAAATGCATCGCCGCCCGCACCGAACACTCGGGCACTCACCATCTTGCCTAGGGTACAGAGGAAAGGCGGGGCATTGTGGGAAGTGCCAGGATCCCGCGTGATATCGCGAGATTACAGGCTGCCTGGGAAGTGCCAGGATCCCGCGTGATATCGCGAGATTACAGGCTGCCTCGCGATCCACGGCTCGCGAGTTCCGGAGTTCCTAACACCGGTCTCTTTTTTATTTAAATTTTAAAATAGCAATATTCCAGGAACGACCGAAGATGTTTCCTTCCTCTCGTTTTTAAGATGAGAGCGGCTTGAAGACGAGTGGTCCGTTTTTCAACAGTTTTTTT
>JAODKN010000041.1:19346819-19359002 GCA_026774425.1 Petrocephalus zakoni | reverse complement strand
CGAAGATGTTTCCTTCCTCTCGTTTTTAAGATGAGAGCGGCTTGAAGACGAGTGGTCCGTTTTTCAACAGTTTTTTTAAAACAAGTTTTCCTAAAAAGTGCTTAGGCAGTGAGGCACCGGGTAGCCTGACTGCATCACTCCCTAGCATGCACACCCCAAGCCCCCAGCAATGCGAGTCACAATGCCACCTAGATACAAAATGCGATGTATGTTTCCAAGTACGGGGTGATTAGCGCCACTGAAAGCCCTGCAAATATTGTCCCCAATCCGCCACTGGATGGTGCTGTAATATGCTGTCAAAAATTGATTTTCAAATAATAGTAATTCATAACGCGAAAGCCATGAAGGTCCTCCATACTGTAAACAATGCCATTTCAAACGATCAATATATTTTCCTCTTTGACATTTAAAGTACTTTTTCAATATCAGTTAGCTTTTTAAATGGTCACGGCTTTCACATAGATTTGAAGATCTAACCTTATGCTGGGTGTCACCGATATTATAGTATATATGTTTATGACACACTTTCATCTGTCTTAGATTTAATACAAAATGTGCTGCTTGTATAATTTTTCTTACCTGTTTCACCATTCATAAGATATCTAAAATAAAGTTATTAAATAAATAAAGTTAATTCCACATGATTTTGTTGTAAAACATTATTATTGACTTCATTACTAACTTGCAGTTACATTAATTGTATAATTAAAGAGAACGCCATGGTATGGACACCTTTTAATGTATTCTACCTAAATCACCAGATTTGTCCTTAAAAAAATCTGTTGTTGGGCAAATGTATAGGTTCATAATTAGTTAATATTTAGTCAGCACTGGGTGCAGCAAGGAAGAAAATCTTTCTTGAAGAAATTCTGAAAAGTATATGGCAGTGAGTATAAATGGGAATTGGGTTACTTATAAAAATGAAGGTCCTGAAGTCATAAGTGGCAATGATCTGAGTCAGTCTAAAACTGGGCAAATGGATGCCCTCCCACAGAGCTCTATCCTACAGAAACCAGAGGTAAGTGTCTGAATTTCTGCGTCAAGCGGAAGCAGGGTTGACCCATGAGATCCGCAAGGCATTCTGGCAATGTCTCCTGAAATGAGCCTGCAGGCACAGCTGATCCCAGGAGGCTTTTCCTTGCTCATGGAACTGATGCTTTCCCTTGCAGAATTGATCCTTTGCAGCTCAGACTTACAGCGAAGTGGAAGAGGGCACTGGGGTTTGTACTTCTGGTAGGCATCGGTGTACCATATGCCCAAGAGTCCGGCATGCAGAGCCCACGAATAAATAAATAGTTTGTGGGAAGCCAAGTAAGCAGAGGCCAGGGGAGCAGATACTGTTTGCTATGATTCATATTTTCTGCTGGCATGAGCAACATGCATGCAGAGCTTAAGCCTCATGAAAACGGGTGGCTGAACCATCCTGCTTGTCAAAAGATTTCAACTATGCCGTTTGACAATATTCATCAAAGCTCTCTGCAAACATGGCACCTGAAGCTGCTGTCTGTAAGACACCCTTGGAGGGCAATGGGGTCATGTTAAATATCCTATTTTAAGGTTTTAATAAGTTAACTCTACGTAAGTTAATATGAAGGCTAAGGTTATTCTTCATACATATCTAGGCTTCCCTTTAGACACACGTCCAAGATTCTAAATGTTGTTTTATTTAAAAAATGAAAACATCAATCTGCTTATTTAAAATGTGTTGTGGCTGAGGTGTGAAAAACAAATAAATTTGTTCAATATTCAACTTTTTTTGTTAATGAAAATGTACTGCAAACAAATCATGTGTCTTCAATCTGGACTTTTTAAAGATCTTACAAATAACTACCCCATCTTAGTGTTGTACACTTTATGAAACTGTCTGGTAAGAACAGTAATTCATCTTTACTGAAAATTTACAGGATATCTAAAAATAACCGAAAAGGAAAAATAAACCATAACAATAGCATGTTTATGAAATATTTGTTGGTAAGTGGTTAACTGATTTGAAGAGCTTTTAGTGTATAATTTAGAACAAATTAATCTCAGTGTTACTTGAATGGATAACTGATTTATGTTCATGCGGAACATTCACAAATGACCTGGAAAAACAGTGCACTGCCACCTAGTGGATTGTCTTCCTGAGAATTACATTTGCAGGAGCTCCTTTTGGGAGTACGCTCATGTATGGTGATAAAAGCAATTTGTTTGGCGTCATTGACTAATTTGTTTGTCTCATCTTTATCGCAAAGGTTAGCAGCTCATTATATGCTGATGGATATTGTGCTTACAATAAATATACAAATGGCTCACAATAAGGTGTATTTTTTCCCTATGATTGTCTTTTTCCTGCTCCCACATCTGGCCGAATGCCTGGATGATAACCACCGTGATGCTTTCACCATCATGTCATCCATGTAACACGTCTTGTAAAAGTTTACTTAAACAACCTTGTAAAATCTATTATCCAAAAAGTAATAAAGGAATCCAAGGCATAGCTCAATGTCCCGAAGCTGGTGTTTTCCATTACATTATTTTTGGTGGCAGTGATTTTATTATTTAAAAATTCCCACAATGTTTGATTAGTGGAAATCACATAGACGTCAGCGAAATGCATAGTTTAAATTATTTCTCAATAAAATTGGTGCCAATGAATAAAAATTAAATCTTAATTATATGTATCACCTATTAAATACTCGAGTAAAAGCAGATAATGTCTTATTCTAACCTTGTAACTGATATCCAGAAACATTTGTATATTTTTAGATGCAAATGATCTTAACATGAGAAAAAACATGAGACTCTTTAGCTGAGGTTGTAAGTCTTACTTTTGTGCTGCAGTGACATTATGTTTTATTTATGAGAATCCAAGGATCTCACCATGACTCCTCATTACCCTTGAAACGACTGCGTGTTGCTGTTACTGGAAGTGAGTAGAGGGCACCCGCTGGGTGCTGGAGCTTGGCTTCGGCTTGTACTGCTTCCCTGGGACTGTGTCATCAGGACCCTTACACAGCTCAATGGAATTTGCTGCTTTATATTTTCCATCTGAGGGAATCACTTTACGCATTATTTTATTATTTATGTTACACGAGGCTTCAGCATAGGAGAGGAAAGCACAGAATTTATCTAAAAGGATGCCATGTGCTTTGGTGTATCCTATGTGTTTGCTCATTCAGAGGATACATTCCAAAAAGTTAAGCCGTTATGAAACTCTAAAAAAAAAAAGTTTTAAAAAAAAGTTTTACAAACAACAAATCTGATAATAAAATACTAAATTCACTCACATTGGACACAATCTCTGCACTTCCAAGAACACCACCAGTACTGTGAGCAAAGGTAAGGCTGATTATTGGGGTGATGCTGACAGACAAACCACTCTGATGACTATCAAAGAAAAATTATTTAAATGATGATTTTAGCTTTTTCTTTCCTTAAACAGGGTGTATTCAATCCTTTCTGTGGAGACTGATGACTGATCGGTTGCTTGAGAATCACCTAGAATGCAGTTACATAACGGAGCATTTTGTGTTTGTTATTTACATGGTGAATGTGTATGTAGCCTAACTTCAGAGGTTGTCTCGGGACACTTGCGTTGCCACGGTGAGGTATTTTGCATGTAGCGTAAGAACATAGCGTTCTGCCATTGTTTTAGCACAGACTGGACAGACCAGAGTAATTTCCACTAAAAGTTAGTTGCCTTCCCTCCAAATCTCACACGCACAGATTCTGATCCCTGTGGAAATCTGTGGGGTGGGGGTGGTGGGGGGGGAACACAAACTGAGATGATTACTTGTGAGGCCGTATTGTGTAAGGACCATCTGGGAAGCAGTTCTGTTGTAAATGAACACTGCACTAGCTCAATGGTAGGTGGGGTATAGGCTGACGTGCTGTAAGATCTCTGGGTGTTTTGCTACTTTTGGCTGCTGTGATTTGGGTGAGGAGAATGTGAAGTAAAGCATGTGATGACGGTGAGGTCATTTCTACAGTCATCGGCGACTTTCTCAAGATCCACATCCATGCTTAATATTTTATTTTTGCATCAGAGTTCCAGCAGCTGGAGACCTGCTTTCAGTGGCGCAGTCACTTGTGCATGAATATCAGCCCCATAATTTAAAGTAAAATGACATGCAGCTCTTGGACCTTGAGCTTCGCCGGCACCGCGAAGCCTCTCAGGGTGTCCTGGAACCTGTGGGCACAGGGCTTTTGCTAATCCGTCCTCCAGTTGGTGGCAAGGAGACCAGGGCCTGGGGTAATATGTGTCAGAAATCTGCCCCATAACTTGTAGAGGAGGTACAGTGACGTTCACGCTGCCCCATCTCAATACCCCAGGCCGCCTTGCCTCATCTACATTTATAGGAATCAGAGACTCCATGCTGGCAAGCCTGACCTGGAAAAGATGAATTTCCCAGAAGCGGCTGGGAGTGGAGGCGGTCAGCGTCTGGGTAACTTCCCGGCTCCCCTCGAAGTCCCTTGTTCACCAGCATCACATGCCTCCTTTACTTAGCTAAGCAACCCTCCAGATCCGCATCACACTCAAAACTACCCCTATTTCCTAACTGAAATGCCCGACACACTTTGGCAGCGGTAAATCCAGACAATGCATGAAGTGAATATTAGTCCTGTGACTATATTAGTGTAGAATATTAGTCCTATGTAGAGGAGAAACTCCAGCGATGGCTGCAGTGGGTCGCCAAAAAAAAATTTGTAACACATAGATATTCTGTGCCAAGCGATGACCAGGTCAGAAGTCCGGATAACCGGATGGTCTGACAGAAGGTCAGATGACCTTTTTAAGTAGACTGACCCAGTCTGTAAACCAGCCCCACATCTCCTGCCCCAGGAAGAAAAAAAAAACTGTTGCTTCAGGAGTATTTTGGAAAATTGTTCCTGAAGTATGAAATCAATCACACCCCCATGAAGCTGCACCATACACAATGCCTCCATTGTTTCTGTCTGGACCAACCTGCTTCCAATTGCAGAAACATGCACTGGGTCCAAGAGGGTTTCGACACTTGTCACCATTGGGTTCCTGTGATTTGATTGGTGTGTCATTTCAAGGGGACTTAAGTTGGCAGCACTTCCAGCTGTGGGCTTTATACATTTAAGAAGAACGCGAGACGTCTTTAAAGAGTGCTAAAACGGAAAACTATCGACGGCATATCTGATGGACAGTCGTTTCCATATAAGATGACAAAGGAGTTCATGTCCTGCCAAGGTGTGAGCACCCTGGTGCCCGCTGTGTGCTACAGGGGGGCGGGATTTAGCTGCAGATGGTGCCAAACCAGCCAGTGGCGTTGCGGAGGATCCCTGGTATAGGTAGCATATGTGCTAATCTCCCGCTTTTCTTGATTAGCCTGCCGCTGGACGGGGTGCAAAACGACAGAGGATGGGTGCAGCAATCAGTTCGCGGTGGGAACCTGGCTCTGATGCAGGCTGAACTCCTTAGCCTTCAGCCGCAGGCTGGCGATGCTGCTCGCCATGTTGACTCCCTGTCTGCCCGTGGGTGAGTTTGAGGAGCTACAGGCGGGGGCCGAGCTGAAGGAGAAAAACACACCAGAGTCTTGGGATCTGACAAAGCGGCTTATTTATTCCCTAACCAGCATTTGCTTATATAAATTCCTTCTTGTGTTCCCACAAACTACAAAGAATATTTAGCTGTCACCAGAAGGAGAAAAGCGGCAATGAACCAGCTGTTTACTTTGGATAAAATTAAAAAGGCTCCGTTTCTTATTGTCACTTTAAGGATTAATAAACTTGTCTGGGTGGACTCAATGAACTTATAAACAGGCATCCGGATTAATGTCATTTGGAGAATATGAATAGTTATGTATCAGTTTTCGGCTGCACGGCAAACTATGAAATCTTTCTTCGCACTTTTAATTCCAGTGCTTTCTCCATGGACCTGCCGCCACTTGTTAGATCTTTTCAGAAGCTGCACGCCCATCAGTAGTTCAGCTTCAGCAAAGGGGGGATGCCTGTTACCTGTGGGATGTGGTGGAGGGCCAGGACATGTAGTCGGAGGCGTGCGGAGCAGGCCGCGGGGCTACGGGTTGCTCCATGACGACGTCCTGGTTGTAGGACTTGAGCAGGCTGCTGGAGCGGCTGGCCAGGATAGCCCTCTCGTTCCGTCGGAATTTTGCACGTCTGTTTTGGAACCACACCTATGGAGCACAAGCCAGGAATCGTGGCCGGGGGACAAAACCCTCTTATTTACTATTTATTGATCTGCTCTGACAAGCATGACAAGCTAACATCTTCCAAGATTTAGAATAGGCCCTACTGTGGATCTCTTCGCACGGGGTTCGCCGGGGACGTTTCCGTCATCCCGTTGAACTGTTGTATGTCTGCATAGGCGTCTCGCACCTGGACTCGTGCCTCGCTCAGGTTGACCCGGCGGGCGAGGTCTTCCCGCACAAAGGCGTCGGGGTAGTGCGTGCGCTCGAAGACCCGCTCCAGTGCTTGCAGCTGGCTGCTGTTAAAGGTGGTCCGACTGCGCCGCTGCTTCCTCTTCCTCTTTGCCTGCTCCGGTCTAGACCCGGGACCCTCAGCTGGGTAGGGGAGAAGGTGAGGCTCAGAAGATGTCGAGCTGCGGCCTCCAAAATCCAAGTGAATGTGATTAACAGTGTGTGAGTGTCTCTCCCCTATCTTCATTTAGAAAGTCTAAGGAGTGATATCAGAGATGACAGAGATCACAGCAACAGTGCCTCCAACTCAGTCATAAGTACACGTTCAACAAAAAGATGTATTCCAAGTTTATGGAAAGCACAGGTTGTGATGTTACATTACTATGTCATGCATAAGATGAACTACAACAAAACACTAGTATGAAACCGTGGGCTTAATTTTTCATGTTTGCCTCAATAAATAAATCCATCCATGCTTATCCAATGCAGTTATGGCAGAAATAAAGGAATATTACATTTAAATTCATCTGTGTATCTTCTAGTGAGGCCTCGTGGAAGACACCCAGAAAAGCTAGTCTTATTATTTTACATAAAAGATTTAATTTTCCACACTATCCATGAACATGAACTCCTGAAACTTTGGCATTTTACAGCAGAGGCTGTAGTACATGAAAATCAGCTAAACATATGTGCAGCATTAGCCCAGGATTTAATGACAGAATTTCAATTAATATTCTTTTCATACTGACTGGAAGCATAAAGCGGTCAGCCACCATTAAGAAAGAGACTCCATGAGCTGTTTGCTGGTTTTTCGCTTCATGTGGACCGCATATGCGCCGTATTCTGGAGTTTCCAGGGAAGCTTTTGTGCTTGCTTTTGACAACCAAGGTGGAGAACCATCTAAAATATGCTGGCTCTTGCCAAAGCCCATTTGCACTTGTACGCTTTGAGAGGACTGTGAAGTCACGTCAGACGGGCGGTCCGAGGCCCACGGCTCGACACTCTGCTGAATTACTTCATGCCCTTGGCACTGTGCCCAGACCGTACTGGTGAAATGCATGAAAGCAGGCCTAATTACGCTTGGCACCTATCTGAAAGCTTTATGATGTGTGACTTTTGGATGTGTCTTGGCTATTGAAAAAATTACTCAAGCATCAAAATATTTGTCCCAAGGTTGGGAGGGCAATGGAAGGAGCCAGGGAGGTTCTGGTCAGGGGAACCGGGGCAGGGGTGGGTATAAGACGATGAGGTTAGCCGTCTACCGTGGCCAAAAATTTTCATCCATTCTTGTGGCAATCAAACACTGCAATATTCTAAATGTGCAATATTCTAAATGTGTGAGATATGTCTGGTCAGAGCTTATGGAACACTCTGGTAATTCTGAAGGAGCTAGAATGGGTTTAGATCAGTCCTAAAAGTCTGCGAGCCTCAGATCACTTAATCACACAAGATTTCCATTCCAGAAATTCCATCCATCCATCCATCCATCCATCCAGCCAGCCAACCAGCCAGCCAGCCAGCCATCTAACCACTTATCTTGGTCTGGGTTGTGGGGCATTCCAGAAACATTTAAATTTAATTATAATGAACTAAAATTATGTTTCATTATTCATTAGTTTGTTATATATATATTTTTCATCGTGCAGAATCCACAATACTGATGCATTGTCCAGTTGTCTGAAAACCCACCACACAGCATGTCCTCTCACAAGCTCACAGATTAAACTGAAGTGCCTGGCCTCATTTTCCCCAAGATCTAAATTTCATCAACCACACGGGGGGGGGGTTGGTCGCGTGGTCCACTATTTGAGTGCCTCTGCTTCACGATGGGGTCAAGGTTCCTTCACACAAACACCCATCAGGGTCCTTCCTGTTCTCTTTACCTTCTACGGAGAACCTTATGGGTACTTTTCCAGTCTCTTCCCAATATAAGTTTAATACAGAGAGAATATTCTGTTCCCTGATTTCCTCTGCATTTTGAATGTCATTCACAAACAGCTGGGAAGCTGCTGTGTCCAGACCACCAAACACATTCTCCACTTGAGTCCGTCGTGATGGGAATCATTGCAGAATTCCTGCTTTACCGCAAACTTTCACCATGCAGGTCTGGCAAGACTCAAGCACTCATTTGATCATGGAATGGACTCGATTTTCCGAAGCTTGTCACATCCGTCCCCATGCCTCCCCACGGAGCAGCCTGGGCTCATTTATAATGAGTTTTGTCAGCAGTAGGACAGATACAGTTATTTTTAAAAAGGCATTCATATACATAAACCAAGTGGAAACAAACGATTAATTTTCCTATTAAACGCTGTTTAATAACTATTCCATGCCGGACTTGTGGACGCGCTGACACTTTTTTAGTGTAATGCGAAGATTTCTCTAAAAATCTAAGTTGTTAACAGTGGCAGCTGCACTGTCAGAAAAGCCTGATGAATTTCATTAACACTACTTAATGTCAGTGTATGGAGTACCTCCCAACACTTCCACGGGATTGCTGACATGTGGGGGGGTTCCACGTACTGTAAGAATGTCAACTACGAAATGGCAGGGAGTGTAATGCACATGGGTCAATGTCAACTGACATTGTCAATCACCTTTTCACCCAAGTGTGGTTAAATATGGGAGTTCAACTGGGAATAACACCTGCACCCCACCTCAAAAAAAATGATGTAAGTGTATCAACAAAGGGCCTCAAATTTAGCGAAAGTCACAACTGTGAGATCTATAAATGGGACAACGACTTACTGAGACCAAAAATTCTTTCCATCCTAGAATGCATAACTTCGATTTAGAAATCAAAAATTGACGTCCTAAAGTCAACAGCAAACAAAAAAAACACAGAAGTTAACATTAATTTATTTTCCATAATTGCTTAACCAGTACAGGATGATGGAGCCTGGAGTCTGTCCCAGGAAGTACTCGGAAAAAGGCAGTGGACTCTGTAGGGGATGCCAGCCCAACACACACAGGCCATCAGAGATACCAGTACACTGTAATCACTGGGCAAGGCTGTGGGAGAAAGCACCAGTAGAAAGAGTTAGAGTACTCAAATGGTCGGTTAGAACAAAACTTTGGTCTGGATTTGTACTTTCTAGAGCTGAACTGTAATGGATTACTTTTGTGAGTAACTTTCCCAACACTGACCATGGTGTAAACTGTCTTATACAGAATCATATGTGCAATTGGGGTTACATGGTAATCCATAGGCTTCGCACCACCTGTTTAACAGAACCTTCATTCATGCCTTATTACAGTCACATAAAACTTACATTTTCACATGTGAGCTCAATCCCATAATCCATCTGTCTACCAAAGCTTAAGTAGTACTTGGTTGTGTAGGGGGAGGTCTGGAGTCTACCTTGGGCAGCATAGAGGCAGGGGGCCACCCCCGGAAAGGATGCAAGTCTATCACATGGCACCCTCACACACAATCGCGCGGTAAGGGAAACTCTGAAACACCTTTCCACCTCTCTGCATGCAGGACCAATCAAAGCACCTGCGGCACCCCAGCACTGCAGGAGGCGCGGACACTCCCAGGGGCATGAGTAAGCCACTTTCATTTTGTCTCAAAGGGTGCACACCATGTGCAACTGGAACTGTCTGGCTATGTCAGCTCTGGGGGCCTAAGCTGGCCTGAGCAGCCCTGACTGCATGATGCTCTTATGTGAATCACACTGCTGCCTGTATAAATCATTTGATAGCTTGTTGTTAAAATTTCATATGCAGGGAGACCCCAGGCATTATTTTTCAGACACGCGTACAAAATGTTCCTCTTGGTCATTTTAAGACAAAATTGTATGTAATATTTCAGGAGAAAACATCACATAAGCATTTGGCAGGCTCAAGAAATTCCCAGGGAACATTCTTCTCATGAAAATCTTTGTGTTGTGCAGTCTGAGACCTGAAACTGATAATTAGAAACTGGAATTGGATGGATGAGTTAATCTATTATATTATAAATATTATAAGGATTTTATCTATTTTTTTTGGATAATGATGCATGGTGATACATTTGTTGGGCAAAAGATCGAAAAAAAGTGAACTGTCAAGCATATAAAAGTTTTCTCTCCAAACACTTAGAGGAACAGAAACGTCTTTTGTTCCTCTCAGATGGTGGCATGTTAAGTAAACTAAGGAAAGTTTTCTGTTCCTTTGCTTTGCTTTTTCATCAACCTAATACCAGTTCTCTGGGCTATTTGCGCACTACTTTTGCACTAACAAAGGATTGCTTTAATAGTGAGTCAGCAATGAAAAGGCATGTACGCTGCTCAGGCAATTAGTTAGTCTTAGTCTTAAAACAAGAAATATATGTGTGGGCTTGTAATCCCGAAAATGGTAGATTTTTCTTGATGATAATTCCACCCTTTTCGTGTCTAAACATCCACATATTTATAAGTTTCTTTAACCTCTGATGTTCGTACCCAATTAAAAACTATAAGTCTTGATTAGACAATTGTAATTAGACAGCAGGCGTCGTTAATTAAATAAATTCTCCAACAGTGAGCTCGTAAATAGACCTTAAGTGTATACTAATGCTATGCCAATTTGTTGTTAATATACATGTAATTAGGCCTGTGGGCTGTCGCAAGTCAGATGTTTATTCGGCAAAGCCGGTCACGGCGCAGACAGGAGTTTCCTTGCGTGTGAGAGCGGTGGGACCCTCTCACTACAGCGCTGCCTGGACGGCGCCTCCACACATCTGGTTCTGTGTCAGATGCTGGCGTCTGGCTCAGCCACAGCGTGCGCGCCTTGCAGCGGTGCGCACAGCATGCCAGTTTAAGGGCAGAGCTACGTGCCGGGCCTACGTGATATAAAAAAAAGACTATCGTAACCTTGTGTGAGTGTTTAATGTCCGCATAATATGTGTAGACGCTAAGAGACTGTTGCATACAATTAAAAACTGTGCAAGCAGAAATACTGATCCACGTGCTCGTTTTTTTATTTTATTTATTGCTGAGTGCTTCTTTGCAAGGTTACCTCTAATGCACAGGCCGGGATATCCTTCTGGGTGTTTTGCTCTTCAATAGCTACGCACTGGACTATTTATCTTATAGCAGTGCTTCACATATTCCAATGTACTGCGTAACATGTAATGTGATGTGTGTCGCCTGCAGGTGTATAGGTTTACTTTTCCATCTATGGAGAAATGGCTACAGGAATTCACAAATTGTTGGTTTCAGCTTAATTATTAAGCCGACACGCAAAAATAATTAACAATAATGATTTATTTAATTTATTTGCAGTGAATGGAAAGTTAATCGTCTGACGGATTCCGGCCTCAACATTTCGATTTGTCACTGTTGTAATTAATATGAATATCAAGCCGACCAGGCTTTATCGTATTTAGATGCTGCTAGGTCTGATTAAAAAGGTAAACATGCCACCTTGAGGTTCAAATGCATTTACAGTTAGTTGTAAAATTTATAAAAACACAGAAATATACATACACAAATACACAAGTTAAATGTATATACATGTTTCTACAAAAATGCACTGCAATTAAACAGAAGGGGACCTTTTTCTAGAACTATAGATATTACAGTCCTCTTCATAACTAATTCCTTTCCTATTTAATACACGGTTTGGGGAACTATACATATTTTAATTCGTTAATTTTTAAGGTTCACAATTTATCTCATAGGCTGAATGTTAACATTCAGTATGTTGAATGTTGATTTGATTCAGGAAGTTTACGATTCAGCGATTCAATGATGAAATGGTCATTTGGCAAATAGTCAAGGGCTGCATTATTTTGCAGTTATGTGGTGCCTAAGTATAACATTTTATACTG